>SNQJ01S0001156.1:82596-114646 GCA_010110895.2 Picea sitchensis | reverse complement strand
ATTTTGGACAATGGAAAATTTCATATATATAGATAAGAGATGAATATTAAGTACATACTCCCAACTTATCACAAGATGGTTCAACAATCCAGGCTCTCTAAAACTCTAGCTAGGGAAAACCAAGAAAAACCTTAGCCCCACCAAAGATACTCCAACAAGTTAGAGTTACCACTAGCGAGTTAGTACAACTTATAGTTTATCACTAAATCCTAACTCCAATACCTTCTTAGGGATCAAACCCTAGTCCTAGACTCCAAGAATGCTTCAAGAAGCCTCAACGTCTTAAGACAAAGAGAGATAAAGTACGAAGAAGATTGAACAAGATACATAGAGATTAACACTCCTCCTCTTACATCTCTAACCCAAGTTTAAAGAAGAAAAAGCATATGTGCATGATCGATAGTGATAATGAATCTCTTCTTCCTCTATTTATGAGAGGTAAGGGAGGTCTCTAATGACTAGCCACACCTAGTCCACTACAAGTAGGTCCATACGTGAAGTGCTCTACTCCAAGTGATACCTGTCAAGCTTTAATGTGACGATGATCAACAAGCAAGGATCTAAGGGATGAGTGATAATCCCCAAGGTCCAACACTCCTCCTCCAAAGCTCCAATGTAACTCCAAGGTCATGTTCCTCCTTAAGAACCACCACACCTACATGTCAACTTCCTCAACCCAAGCATCCTCAATTCAAGTGGAAACCTCCATGCAATCTAGGGCTCAACGCCCTCCTCTAGAATTCCCAATTCTCCTCGTCCAATGCAAGGCATCATATAAGAAAGCAATCTCCCTCCATGTGTCAACCACATGCAGAAGTCACCAAGCTATATAGGTGTCCAATGATCCAAGGAAGAATGTCATGCAAGCATCCTTAGAAGGTCTAGCGACCAACATTAAGCCACCTCCAATGTGCAAGTCCATCTTGGAACACCAAAGGTAAACCATACACCATGCACCTTATATCTCATGAAGTGCCTCCAAAAATGGTGTAAGCATTTTCATAGTAACTATGAAATATAACACTACATCTTTATGAGGAAAGTGTTTTCACCAATACCTACCTTCTCCCTCTACAACTCAACCAAACTTTCCATATGAAAATCTATACATGTTGTAGTCTCAGAGTCAACCCAAACATCATCCTCCATCAAGGAATCACACCCTTCCTCCTCAAAACAACTAGAATAAACCAATGCAACTTGACTAACATATCTCCTTGGAGATATACTCACCTTCATTGAATATATAGGTGCTTCTACTTGCACTTGTCACACCTATAATGTCTGGGTAAGCCACCTCAACTTTTTGTATGTTGGAGTAGAAGGCGAGGGAATTTGAATCCATAATCTCACCTCATACACCCCTGAATCTGAATCATCTTACACCCCTGAATCTAAATCATCTCGATTCTTTGAATAAATATTTATAATAAACTCCCCTATTTCTTCTCATTCTTTCAAGGAGAATCATATGAACTAGAAGACCTCACATCCTCATAAAAAATCACATCTATGCTCACTACTATCTTCCACTATGCTGGAATGTAGATTATGTAAGCTGTAGAAGTATTGTTGTATCCAATAACATAAGATGTTATCATAATATCTCAAACCTTTAGAGAATGTTTACCACCTGTGAAGTTGAAGGAATAAAACTTTGGATCATCATCACCTTCTAAACTCCATCATTCCTCATGTCATCATCATGGGCCAAAACTATCAACAATCTGTGACCATAGGTATCTCGCCCATGTACTTCAAAATATTCAACAATTGATGTATCAAACTCAATTAGGTCAACTCCCTCTTTCTGAGAGAGTCCTAAAGGAAGAGTATCATCAAGGTCAACTCCCTATTCTCAAGAGAATCCAACAACCCTATCACTGTATTCTACAAAATTCCCATTAATTGCATGCTGGGAAGTAATCCCTGATTCCATAATAGGTTTTGAACCTATCTCCATGGCATCTTTCCATGCATGCTCTACACACACCTCCTCAAAACTAAAAGGAACATCTAGTTTCTCATTGGAATATGTGAGTTCCATAATAATAGCAAGCAACCTATATAGGCCACCAACGTGCACACCTCTAGCTAAAGTCCTTGGACTAACTAGACTGTAGTAATTGATAGTGAAACATTGTCCTTCAAATGCAACTCTCTACTATTGATCTAACATACAAGAAACCAAAAGAATATTTTTTCCAACCTAGTAAAAAATAAAACATCATTGAACTCAAGAACATTACTTGATGGAATCTAGAAGGAAATGGAGGCCAATCCTCTCATAGGATAAGTAACATCATAGCCCAACTCCACACTAAAAACTCCCTCTTGCTCCTAAACCCTACTAAATAATTTCCTATAATAACTCATGTCTTAATGTCCAATGTCAACATACCATCCAACACTAGACACATTATTAAAATATAAATAAGAGACCATGGAGAAAGTGGTATCGAATTGAGATGAATCCTCATCTACACCTCCAATGGTATTTTCTACATCCTATTTGGCCTTCTCTTTCTTCTTCTTCTTCTTCTTCTTCGGATATTGGCTAGCATAATGTTCCATCTCGTGACATTGGAAACACATCACCTTAATTGAATCCTTTATCTATCCTCGAGCCTTCCTTCTTCTTGTAACTTTTCTTGCTACCCTTCTTCATCCTCATAGCAAGAGTAATCTCTTATACTTCCTGTTTCTATGCTGAACAAGATTGCAACTTCATTTCTTCCTGCACAAGATCATCCCAGATCTTCGTAAAGGCTAACAATGTCTCCAAAATAGAGACACCCTTAATAAAAGGCCTCTAAGATAGTAAAAATGCATTCAAGGAAATGAACACCCACTGTCATCTTCCACCAAGTTCATCATAGTGGCACTCGACTAGTCTCTCAATTCTATGATCTTGGCCATGTAGCCCACCACATTATCGATCTCACACATGCAAATGGACGAAATCTTGTTTCACTAGATCATTTTTCAAGATACACAAGAACTTTGAAATAAACTAATTCAATCTTCAAACATGTCTGCACCAAAAATCTTGTCTACAATATAAGCAATTGAGTGATTCTTCAAAAAATCAAGAATGATTCTCTTTGCCTTGCCTCCTTCTTGTTATAAGCTACCAACAACTTCAAATGGGTAGGCGACACAATTTTTTTCTCAACACTCTCCCAAATCTCAGCTTCCTCCATAAGAATATGAACCCTAAGCTTCTAGGGGATAAAATTTCAAGCTCCATCCAACTTGTCACACTCTTTAAGTCCAATAGTACACATCTTTGCAAGATCTAAATCCACTTCAAACAAAGGTAAACAATAATGAAGTAGAGCAAGACCTTCTAGGGCTCAAATGCTTTTCCCAAGAATCCCAAGTTTTTACACCCAAACAACATGTACAAGGTCAATGTTCCACTCCCTAGTACAATGCAGTTGAAATACCAACTCCCTCTTCACCAAAAGAGTGATTCTAGCAAGAAAGCTTTGATACCATGTAGAGATTTCATGAATTGAGGTTTATTTAACAAATACACAAATTTCACCTCTTTAAAGGGTCCATGGATCTAATCCTTGTAGTGAATGATCAACCTTAGGGATGAACTAAAATATAAATTATAGGAGGACATTATTTCACTTCACATCAACCCTAATACATGAGACAATCCAAGAGAGAAGATACCAAATATATGCCAACAAGTTTTATCCCTTTATGGCAATATTTTCATGCAAAAACCATATCTGAAATCACTTCAATTAATGCAATTTTATAACATTAAATCTATCCTATTTTTTTCTTCAGAAAAAGTTCATAATTTCATTATGGAATAACAAAATTACATTCACAGATATGAACCAGTTATTGTGACTGTGTTCATATTTTCCATCCAAAAGAAAGTTGTTTTGTTTATACATATGCTTCATTTTTATATTTTCCCCATATTTAGTAGTCTTTGTTGGTCATATCAGTTCCATATACATTCCTTTCATAATACAAAATAGAAGTAATAAGGTCCCTTCATATTATAGAGGCTCCTCTCATGGAGAGGTATTTTAGTTGCCAAAATTTGAGTTGTTCTGACTTTCATGAAATGGTCGGTGGTAGTATTATTTTGCTCCATTCAGAGTGTGTTTAGTTCCGTGCCAAAGTCCATAGGATAGTTGCATGGCTTCCTTGGAAAGTATGTCTGCCAATTGATTCCTTTCCCTGTAGACGTGAGAAAAAGAGATATTGTCAAATAAACTTTTGATTTGATGCACATCCTCATGCAAAGGGAGAAAACATGAGATTTTGCATCTATGTATTCCATTAGCCCAGTTAATGTATTCCATTAGCAAAGAGTAAGAGTATTTTAAGGGCCATGAGTTCCGAGTAATTATTTGTTCCAACCCCCAGTCCCTCCTTGAGGTAAAAATAGTGTGATGAGGAAAAAAATAGACATCCTCCCCCTCCACAGTTTCTTTGGTTAGACGGGGAGGCACCGTCGAAAAAGGCCCACGAGATGCTAAGATCATGGGATTTCACTCTGACAAACCTTTGGCGCACTGCAGAGTCCCCAACAGAAGGTGAGAGAGATTTGTAAATGCTAAAGCTTTGGGCCGCTACCCTTTCAGCTGAGATAGTTTCCCCCTGGAAGATGTGTCCATTTCTGGTGATCCATAGACCCCAGGCGATAATGAATGGAAAAGCTCAAAGATCCTCTTGTCCACATTTTGTTAACCAGGATTTTAGAGTCAGAACAAAGGAAGTGTCGTGCCAATCCGGGAGCGTGGGTATTAGTTCCTTTACGAAAGTCCATACTTCGATGACAAATGGAAAGTGAAGAAAGAGATGGTCCACTATTTCTAGATGTGATTTACAGAGAGCACAATGACCTGGCCCAATGAACAGGTGTTTTTGTAGATTATCCCAGGTAGGAATTTTGTTTGCCAGAATTGACCAGATTAAGAGTTTCCCCTTCGTTGGGCAGGATTGTTTCCAAATCTTTCCCCACCACCAGAGAATCTCTTGTTGTTGTAGATCTACTGTTATCTTTATGTAACCCAATCGAGGAGTATATTCGTCGTCCCCAACACTATCCCAGAGTAATCCATCTTCTCGATCACTCAGTCGAATGGAGGATTCCCGGAGGGTCTGCAAGTATCTGTTCCAGAAAGGTAGGTCATCCTCTATAAGTCTGAGTCTGGGTCCTCCCAACCATCCTTGATGCCATAGGTTTGTAGAGAGGGGGTCGCCTATCTGAGCCAAATGAAGGAAATCTTCCAGAGCCAGTCATTGTCTTAAGTCCTTGGGAAGGTTATGTCCAAGTTGGCCCCTAACCCAGGGATCCAGGCCAAGATGCACCATGCATCCGTTGCCTACTCTCCACACCAGACCCACCCCGACGAGAGCAAAATATTTAGTCAAATCTTTCCAAATAATAGAGGCCCCCGTTGTAGACTTGTCAGTGGAGCGAACCCAGTCTAATAAAGTCACTGGGGAAATATACTTCTGATGGATTACCTGGGTCCACAGACTAGTAGTCTTTATCAACCGCCAAGAGCATTTTTCCATGAGAGATGTAGAGAAGTAGAAGATATTCTTCAACCCCCAGCCACCAAGGGCCTTCAGAGTAGTTTTCCGTTCCCTTCTTACCCAGGGTAATTTTTTTTTATCCTTATTGCCCTGCCAAAGATATGTGAAGCATAATTTCCTCATTTTATCCAGAGTACCTTTGGGAATCCAGGCAAGGGACATCCAGTAGACAAAAATATCTTCTAGTACCGATTTTATTAGTACTAGTTGCCTAGCTCTTGAGAGCCAGTGATGGCTCCAACATTTTATCCTCTTTTCCAATTTTTCTATAAGCCATCGCCAATCAGTCTTCCTGTAGTCATTTGGTTTTAAAAGAAACCCAAGATATTTCAATCCTTCTTCAATATCCAAGACCTGAAAGGGTAGTCTCTCCAAGCAGTAAAGTATTTCCTCATCTTCCATCGAGGAGAAAGTGATACTTGACTTTTGTTCGTTTATTTCCATGCCACTAGCTTGTTTGAAGAGTGAAAGTCCATCACACAGTTTTCCAATATCCTGTCTTGAGCCATTACAGAAAATTAAGATGTCATCCACAAAGAGTAAGTGTGTTATGTAAAACCCATGAGAGATTTTGATGCTTCTGAAGCTTCCTGTTGATTTTTCTTCGTGCAAAAAGCGGCTAAGACATTTCGCGATGAGCAGAAAGAGTAGTGGGGACAGGGGACAACCCTGGCGTAGTCCTCTTTCCACCCTGAAGAAGGGGGTGGTTGTGCCATTGATCAAAAGAGAGAAGGATACTGAGGTAAGGCAAGCCATGATCCAGTTTGTAAAAGCTACACCAAATCCAAGATGGATTAGTAGCATATGAATGTAGAGCGAGTTTACGCTATCAAATGCCTTAGAAAGATCAATATTTATTGCTTCTCCTTCGAGTTTTTTAGTTTTCATGCTGTGTAGGCCTTCCTGTGCCACACCAATTGCTTCATGAATTTGTCTTCCTTTCAGAAACCCAAATTGTTCCCCCATTATATGTTGAGAGAGAGTATCTTTTAAACGAAGACTGATAATTTTTGAGATGATTTTGTAGATGCAGTTGCAGAGTGAGATCGGACAGAAATCATCAAAGGAATCTGGGTTATCATACTTGGGTATAAGAGCAATAAAGGTGGCGTTGATAGGTGCGTGTATACGTCCCTTTTTCCATGATTCCTCCACAACTTTTAGAATGTCGTTCCCCAATAGATCAAAGAAACCCAGAAAGAATACAATCGGCCAACCATCTGATCCTGGACTCTTCCCTTTCTGGAAGGATTTCATTACAACAAGCAATTCTTGTTCAGTAACCGGAGCTATTAAAGACTCTCTTACTTCGTCATCCACAAAACGTGGGAAGATTCTGGAAGCTTTCACTATTTCCCTGATTGAAGTGCCCGACTATGCTTTGAACAGTTCTGTAAAATGTGAAATGCCCATAGTTGAGAGCCCCTCAAAGGTGTTGACCAACTGTCCAGTTCTTTGTTTTAAGATCCAGATGGTGTTAGTTAGTTTCTTTCCTTTGGCGTAGGAATGGAAGAATTTTGTGTTCTCGTCCCCACTGGCGAGCGAAATAGCCCGACTTTTTAGTCTCCAGAGAGATTCCTTGTCTGCCAAGATAGTTTTCCACTAGAGTTCTAGTTGTGCAAGTTCTTCCCTAACTACCCTAGAGTTGTATCCTAAAGTAGGATCGGTCTGCCAATCCAATAACTTTTTTTCCAGGGTTGTTAGTTCCTGGTCTTCTTTTAATCGTTTATCATGCGCCCAAGTAATGGTGGCCTATTTGACTTTCTTTAGATTGTCCATAAAGAGAATTGCAACATGTGTGTTGTGTGAGGGTCCAATGGGTACCCACAAATTGCGCACTAAGGTTTGATACTCTGGTTCCTTTAGTCATCCTTCGAAGAATTTGAAGGAGCTAGGAGTGCGTCGGGTGCTCCCCCTTAATTCCAAGATAATCGGATTGTGGTCAGATTCTCCTCCGCTTGCAACCCATTGACAGACGAGTCCAAGGGAGTCCACCAGTTCCTCTGTCAGTAGAAAGCAATCCAGTGGTTTGGAAATTCAAGCATCCCTGGTTCACAGATTCCTCCAGGTTGGCTGTAATTTTTTCGAAAGGAGATCCAACAAAACCATAGTATCTAGGAGGTGTGTAAACTAATCAGTCAAGGGGTTTGGAGATGAACATGGGCCCCAGACCTCTGCCACTCCCAAGGAGAAATTTAGGTCCCCTCCCAAGATAACCCCTGCCTGGGAAAGCCAGGGACAGGTAGCTAGAGAGTCCCAATATTGTTTCCGATCAACATAGGGACCATATACATTGATGAGTACCAAAGTGCGCCCGAGCTCCGCTGAAAATAAACTGAGGCCGATCCCTGTGTCAAAGCCCCAAACATTATCACATTTTCCACTCTTAAGTCTCCAACATGTGGCCAAACCCCCAGAGCATCCTTTGGAATCAATCACGACAAAGGACCAGCCAGGGAGAAGAGCTTCTAAAGCACGTGTCACTATCTCACTGATTCCCATTGTTTCTTGTAGAAAAAATATGTCTGGGTTGTGTACAGTAACAAGCCTTTTCAGAGATGATTTTTTTGTCGGGCTCGCCAAACCCCTACAGTTGAGGGAGATTATATTCATGAGGTAACCAACTCCTAGGATTTCTTTGCTCTAAGCACCCATTCTATGGAAGATTGTCTGCCCGAAGCCACATCTAGTTTAGCTCGATCTTGTGCCAGTAAAAAGTGTGAACGTCTGCCCCTTCCACTTGAGGAGGAATGGACACATGTAAGAGACCTCAGGCCAGCCCCAAGTTTTTCTTCCGAAGAGCCTCCTCCCGTTGAGTCAGAGAAGATGGCCCTTTTGCGGAGGGTATATCGAATTATAGAGCCCTTAGATGACTGGGAACTGGAGGAAGACTAAGAAGTAGAGGGAGTCCCAGTAGGAGGGCCAGGAGGGGAGGGAAGGGATGAGACAGGGTTCAAAGAATATTTTATAAAGATGGGAGAAGGGTCCCCAAGGCTTAAAAATAAGGGGGTCATCGAACCCCCGGGTTCCCTAGACTGATAGTCCTTTGTCACTTGTCCCTGTTTGACGACAGGTGAACTTGAAGAAGGAAAGAGAACCCTAGGGGGGAGGGGGAAAAAGGCTAGAACCGACCGAGAAAGCGCAAGGGAAGAGGGAATCCCCAACAGGGGAGGGAAGTCAATGCCTAGAGTCTCCAAAGGAGGTGTCGAAGCAAAAAAATTAGAAACATTCAGAGGCAAAAAAAATTGTTTCTTACCTGACGACCGTTGAGTTCTTGGTCCAGCCTGCACGGAGGATTTCCGAGCCTTTGTGAGCAGTGAGCCTCTGTCCACTGAAGAAGGTCCTGTCAGAGTAGAAGTATGTCATATGTTGACTCATTTGAAGTCCCTATCCTGTGATTTCCCTGCCAGCGTTCCCCCAGAGTCCCCACGGTTTGTTCTCGTTCTGTCCATCTCAGGCCCTGACCCAGTAACCAAAGTGCCCCGAAACTTCCCTTTAAAGGGTAGAGTGCATTCCGCCACACCATGTCCATAAAAATGACATCTGTGGCACCTGAACGAAATGCCTTCATAATCTAGTGGTTGTATAAATATACCAGAGGTTTCTTTGATTTTTATCTCCTTTAAAAGACCCGGCCTGAGGTCCAGCCACACCAACATTCTAGCAACAATCATAAGCCATGTTTCCTCAAAAGAGTATTCAACCTCCAAGAAATATCTGAGCCTATTTCCAATGGCTGAGAAGCATGAGGGGTTCCAATATTTCATGGGAAGGCCCGGGAGCCGGACCCATACTGGAACGACGTCAACTTTCTCCCTCTTGGCATCAAAGTTTGGGGTCCAGTGCTTGAGTACAATTGGGGTACCCACCATCATCCAGATATTTGAGAGGACCTAGTCCACATTCGAGGAGGCCTTGAATACAAAGGAGAACCATCCCCTTGCTAATAAACGAATGCAGGGAGAGGAGGTAAGTTTGGAGCCCCAGGATTTTTCCACTCAAGAGCGAAGAAACGTAGTTCCCAGTCTTTTACCTCTTGCTCGCCTACCATTGCTAGCTCATAAAACTCCACCACTCAATCCATATCGATGTCTTCTCCAAATACCAAACAATCTGGGTCTGAGTGATCACGAGCACACTGAGTACTCTTTGGCACTAAGCATTTTGAACCACTAGAAACCTTGGGGCGTTCTCGACTTCCTTTCTGAGTCAAACCCTTGGAGCCCTATTCCTGAGGGGGATCAACAAGACTGGAAGCCCTGCCAAGAGAGAGATCCCTACCAAAATAAGCACCTACCATCGTCGCAGGTTCCAAAAAAGGTCCTTGGTCATTGAGTAGTTTTGAGGGAGAAAAATGGGTTCCCGGGTAGTCCTCCCCTAAATATTTCTGAGATGTGTCCCAACCAGCTGCAAAAGTGGTTGCCCCATGTTCGAATCCAAGGCTAGAAAAATACCTTCTGAAAAACTCGGAATCGGTTCCAGTCCAACCTCCAAGCCCACCAAAGAAGGCACCACTAGTCCATTTGTCATCCCTATCGAAAAAGATAGAGGAGACAGGGTGTGATTCCCCAGAAAAATGCCAGATGTTAGGGGAATGTTCAAATCCTCCAGGATCAGCTCCTCAAGTCCCAAAGTAGTAAAGAAAGGGTTAGATGGGGACCCAATTACTGTTCCATCCTCCATATATCCCGGGTCCAACGCCCCACCTGGGTCCATACCGAATCTGTCGAGAGAAAAATCAAGGGTTCACAGAGAAAACCTTCAAAGCCTATTCCGATCCAAGCCCCCAAAATTAGTTTAAAGCCACCGCTACCAACCTGGCCTCAAAACCTGCCTCTAAAACCACTGATGGAGTAAAGACTAGTTCCCTACCCAGTTGTCGACCGTCGTGCCCTCCTTTCGCATCTACCAGGGCACCTAAACGACCTCCATTAAACTGTGAACCCTATCCGATTAACTCCAACCATGCCGAAACCCTAGCCGTACTCCATCGATTAATTTAGACACCGCTATTACTCCATCGATTAATCAACATTAAATCTATCCTATTATCTTCAATATAAGTTAAATTTTCTTAAGAATTTCAACCTTAACTTATGTTAAATCAATAAGACATATAAGTGTTGGAAATTACCAAATCATGAAGTCAATGATAATTGAAAATCAAATTTGCAATATAAAACAATTTTGGAAAGNCTTCAATATAAGTTAAATTTTCTTAAGAATTTCAACCTTAACTTATGTTAAATCAATAAGACATATAAGTGTTGGAAATTACCAAATCATGAAGTCAATGATAATTGAAAATCAAATTTGCAATATAAAACAATTTTGGAAAGATGAAAACTTCATACATATAGATAAGATATGAAGTTTAAATACAAACTCTCAACTTATCACATTGCTTAAATACAATTTTGAGCAACATAAAAAATAAAATCAACATTGCTAAAATAAGAACAAACTGCTGAGATGTTTTTGAATAAAAAATGTGTGTTAGGTTTCAAAACGTCCAACGTTTTGAGTGGACACTCTACCCATCATCAAGGACATAAAAATATTGTAAGGTAGAAAAGAGTCTTGAGTTGCATATTTATAAGACAAGAGAGTAAGTGACCATTGAGGCAAAGGGTAAGAGTAAATGTCAATTAATTTATTGTAAAGTAGCCATTGAGATTTGAGGTAGAGATAAAATATTTAATGGAGGTGAGAAACATAATATAAAAAGGGAAGGTAAAATCCATCTGTAAGATTAGGTAAGGATTAAAATTAAAGAGAAAAATTAATTAGCTCTTAACGTAATATGATGAGAGGGGAGAAAAATGTGAGATTAATATTATAAAACTATAATAATAAAAATAAGAAGAAAATAATGAGATGTTAAAGAATTTTAGATGAAAGGGGAGGGAAAATGTGAGAATAAACCAAGGAGATTTGAATTAATATAAAACGGGGGAGAAGAAATTAAAGATCTTTAAAAGAGGGAAATTAATGAAAACCAAAGACGCGGTTGGATAAAACAGAGAAACAAACTAAGAGAGAGATAGAGTAATGATGCTAGGTCGAGGAGGAACTTAATCAGAAAAGAGTGGAGGAAGAAGAAAGGAGAGGGAAAAGAAAAAGATATAGGCAGATGCTTAATGGTCAAGGTGGTGAATGGTGGGTTTCGAGGATTGGATTAGCTTGTAGCCATCTTCACGGTTGAAGTTATTAGGATATTTTTCAATTTCAAGGGCTTCACAAATGAGACGAGAGGAGTAATGTGGTATTGAGGCTAAAATTTTTGTTTAGTCAAAGAAAAAAAGGTGCTTAGAGTTAAAAGAGTGTTCGAAAATAACTGATTTGGAGATTTGGTTATCAGTGGTGTCAACTATATGTTCTTTAAGTCGAGCTTTAAAGGTTCTACCAGTTCGACCTATGTACGATTTCCCACAGGATCAAGGGATTTGGTAAACTCCTAGGTCGAGCATTGGGTTGGGTTTATCTTTAACAAACTCTCAGGAGTTGCATAGTGAAACTGAGCATTAAACAATTTCCAAAACGCAATGGGATGAAATAATCTATCATGTTTGTGACACTAAGTGGGTTGAAGATGAAAAACACTTTCTCCTAGAGTTTCCTGCGTATACCCAAATTAGATCACAATTTCAAAATATTTGTGACAATACCGACCTTTCTAACCTTCTAAGTCATCAAAACTATGGTGATATTGGAATGCTTCTTTTAATGCTTTTCGAGCACATAAAAAAAATTCTAAAGAAATCTGAGTAATCCATTACCTTTCTTAAGGTTCGATAGACCAATCCTAGTCTCAATGGACGTTAATCATCATCATATTAATAAATTAAAAATACACAATAATTATAATTCCAACTATATTATAAACTATACTTATCATTATATAGAATAAAATAATATAATTTATAAAAATTATCATTAAAACAATTAACATAACTAAAATAAGAATAAACTCTTAGGAGCTCTATAGTGAAATAGGCTTTTGGACAATTTCTAAAATGTCATGGGTGAAAAGAGTTTGTCATATTTGTGACAATAAGAGGGTTGAAGATGAAAATCACTTTCTCTTATAATGCCTTGCGTACACTCCATTAAATCTCAATTTCAAAATATTTGTTGCAACACTAACCTTCCTAACCTTTTAACTCATGAAAACTATGGTGATTTAGACATGCTTCTCTAAAAACATTTCTAACACAAAAAGAAAGTTCTAAAGCAAACTAAGTAAATCCTTACCCTTTTTAAGGTTCGAGAAACCAATATTGATATTAGTGGACATTAATAACTATCATCATCATCCACCCGGATCGGGTGATAGGGAGGCACGGCATGACCAAAGTGAGGGCGTTGGGATCCACCTACACTTAGAATCTTGCTAGCCCCCCACAACAATAACTCACGTCATTCATAAATGCCTGTTATAATGGTTAATTTCATCACCCTTGTCAACCGCATGCAAGAGATAATGGCCTGTCTAGCCTAGTTCGACTCCTTCCTTCATTTGAATCCCTGAAAGTCTTGGCCATTAATTTAGTTAATGGCACAATCATGGTACCTCGTCTCGGTCCTCAACTATCTCTATTGACCAACCTCATTCCATTTTCATTATCTCCCCTCCTTTGCCGAGCTTCCCTATCATCCTTTGCCCACCTTCCTGCACTCGTTCATCGCCCTTTCCTCTGCTTCTGTAGCTCTCCTCCTTCTTCCCTTCATTCCTCACATTCTTGGTCTTTCAATAGCTAGAGGCACGCAAAGGAAGCATACTAGAAGTTGACATGGGGGTGCCTTGACACATCAAGCTCATGCGACAACAACTCGCTCAACCGAAATGTATGAGGCTCATATGCCCCCAGAGATCCAAGCTGAATTGGACCTCGTAGAAGCAAATGCGAGGGTATTATGACATTTTATCAGTGATGCAGGTGTGGACACAAACATTAGTTAGTGGCTTCCTGACCTTGGTTCACACTATTTGCGAGTTACTTTGTATTCCAAGACAATTGATCTTTACTGGTTGCTTAAAAAATTAATGGGAAAGGTCTTAGTGGAATGCAATGAAGCCCATCAGGGGATTATTTTGCAATTGGATGAGATTCAACAACAACTGCAAGCCATGAACACGAAGCTAGATGGTAAGGCAAATAAAGCCCAGGATGTTGTCGAGACAAGCACAAGGCCAATGCAGCGATAGGCACCACCACCAATGGAGTTTTCCAACCCACACTTATGGAATTCCATGCTAGCATTGATAGTGTTTTTTGTTTTCTATGCACAAAAGTAGCCAATCCCTCTGCCCACCTCTAGGAAAACTTCATAGAAATCATAGATATCAGATAGGCCTCTATAGAACTAGTTATTTCTTTAGACCTATGAAGCTACTTTTTTTTATACTATCAAGATGTAAAAGACATCACAAGATTCTCATGTGTTGCTAGTTTGGTTTCCCCAATGACAGACCAACACCATAATTTTGTTATTTTTCTCTTTTATACTAATACAATGAATCTTATATAGCTTAAATTTTTTTTATCATCATCAATATTATACACTCACACATAATATTATTATTAATCAATGTCTATATTATTGTTATTGTTGTTGTTAACAATATATTCTATTGAACTATATACTATATAATAAATAACACAGTTATTATCAACTAAGTGTTAGTGGATAACATATTTCTTTGAGATTTTTCACTAGCAACATTTTATCAAGTTGCTTCCATCATTAATCAAAGTTCCATTTAAATTTCAATATTTTCAATAACTTTCTTAAAGTGATTTCTAATGATGGGACTTTTGTTATTTAATAAATTTGAATATTTAGTAAAAATTTTAAATTTCCTTTGCTTTTATGCATTTCCATTGGATGGAATTCAACCCTTGATATCTCTTACAACCAGAGGAGCACTCATATATTTATTATTCTATCACAATTAATACCCCAATGCCAAGACTACCTACTACACATTTAATACTTTCAAACGACAATTCCATTATCTTATCCACCTATTGCCCAATATCAAACTATTATTCTAATAATTCAATCTCGAAATGTTAATGAATGAGACCGACCCTTAGAAATTGCGTTGACAAAAGTATTACTAACATTATCCACAACTCGTAATTCACAAGAAATTTAATCATTAAAACATTTTTTTGAGTTTCTAACAAGGCTGAAATTTGACATTACATTTAAAAGTCGATTTAAATTCTCAAGACCCTTACATATGAACTAGCTTTATTTTTATATAAAATCATCTTTAATACTTTTTTAATACTTTATTAAAACTTTGCAGTGTTTATCAAATATTTAATAAATAATAATGTAAATTTTCTTCTCCACCTATTTCTTTTCCAACATTAATTTTTTTTACGCATCTTTACTTTGTGCTTATTGATAATAATTTTTACCAAAAATATTTCCATTACTTGACGTTCCTTTCTATTTTTATTGGGTTGTTGATTTGATGGTGATGGATGGGAACATTAACCTACCAAATAAGATAAAATCACAATGATGATCAAGCATATTTCCATACGTTGTTTTCCTACATTCCGATTACATATTTCCATACGTTGTTTTCCATATTTCCAATTGTTTTCCTACAATTCTTAGGCCACAATTTCCATTTTGGCATGTTATTTTATGGTAATTTGTTGTGGTAGTCTATTATCCTCTTTCATGACGAAAATCCTTTGGATAAATCACTATGTTATTTTACTCTCAAAAATTTTAGAAGGGACATAAAGTCCATTGTAGATATAGGCCACAATTTCCATTTTGGCATGTTATTTTATGGTAATTTGTTGTGGTAGTCTATTATCCTCCTTCATGACAAAAATGCTTTGGATAAATCACTATGTTATTTTACTCTCAAAACTTTTAAGAGGGACATAAAGTCCATTGTAGATATCTTTGATGCTTGCTATAGAGATTGGATTTGATAGCCAAAATTAGAAGGAAAAATTGGGGTAGATAATCATGATAAACTTATGATTAAGAAGATTAAGGAGTTAAACTCCAAATTTTGTTATCTTTAAACCAAGTGTCCAATGCCAAACTCACCAACGGAGGGATTGGTGTTGGAAAGTTTCTAAGGCCTTTGAAAACTATAATCCAATAACCACTAACTCTAAGGGATTTGAATTAGTAAAGATAAATCTTAAATTTGAATTGTTAATAGGGATGCATAGATGATATCTCTCAAACAATGATCTTGGTGGCTCCCCTTCACATGCAGTGGATTAAGTATGTAGGTGCATGAAGTACACATGTATGTAGGGGTGTCCTCTGGCTTATGTGGTTGTGTAACAAGAGTAGGTTTTGTTATTACATTTATATATAGCTTGGGTCAATTTTTAGAAGCATATGTTTAGTTATTTTTTATTAAATTTGTATATAGCTTGGGTCAATTATTAGGAATCACCCATTCTCATTTGAATAGATTACAAATTCATCCATATATATAGTAGATGGGACATCTTATCTTATAAGTCTTGTTGTGTTGTGGGCTTAGGCCTATAGGTGGATTGGTAAAGCCACCCTCCTTCAATCCTTTGGGGCTTTTGGAGTTCCTAGGTTCAAGTCAAATTGCTAGTAGGTGGGTTCAAATGCACTAACTAGGGTTATTTCAGTGAGGTATTTGGGCCCCGATGCAGTTGGAGAACCCTGGATTTGATGAAAGGTACGAGCCCCCAAGAAGCAACTAATGGGTCAGTCATAATTTCCCGCAGAACTTAGACAAAAGCAATTATGGAAGTTGAACCTCTAACCTAAGAAACATAAAGAAATAAAAAAGTCTTCTTGTATTGTGTTTCAATCCCATTTTCACTTGACCCATACTCCTTGAAATTTGGTCCTTGCATTGAAATACTTACATATTAATTAACCATTTTGCTTGAGCTCATCTTGTTTCTCTTGTATATGCATAGCCATTCCTTACATTCTTACATGGTCAATAATATCATGTAGGACCTCCTAACCATTTTATCATATACATTCACTCTTTGGTTACTTGGATTTGGATTCAAGATTACAAATACCTTACTTGGGATGGTTTAACAAAATTAATAATCCATGTTAATGGTCACAAAGCCCTTTCCATTTCAATATTTATTATTCAACTTGATTTATTTCAAGTACTTCCTATTGTGTTAAGCTTGTTCCTTTGATGATGAATCCTTGTCCTAGAAATTTTAATGTTTTGATGGTAAGGGGTAGGTTGATGCAATATCACATCACTGAATAATTCATTTGGGGATGAGTGTTTGCTTCAAGCATCATAATGTGCCAATGCCAAGGTGGTAGGTCTAAGTGATAGAGGGTCATATGCACATTTTTAGGGATACAATTAAGATTAAAGTTATGCAATCAACTTTATGTCAAAGTTGATATATAATAAATTTATAATAATAACTTCACATATCATATTAGGCTTAAATACCAAGGGGTTAGTTCAACTGATTGTCACCAATTTTGCTAGGCATTTGGCTAGTTTCATTCCAACAATTACTTGATTTGAATCTTGTAACATCCCCATAAATATTAATATATCTCTCCTGCATCAGATCCACACTATTCATGTATAAAGCAACAAATAGTTAGTCATGAAACACCTAACAGGTATAAAAAAAGGATTTCAACAAAATGATAGCAAGATTTGAATGCTTTCAAATTATGCATTGATTTTCACAAGCCCGATTATTCAAACATTGAATACTTCTAAAGCAGACGCCCCTTACACCCTTACAACCATACAAAAAAAATATCTTGTATAAACTAATCTAGTATATATTATAGAGATCTGGAATTTTATTGAGAAAATATGAATCTTGAGTTGTCCCATAGAGTTTGGTTATATCGCATTGTAAATCAAGGGAAAAAAAAACTAAACTTGATTGGATATATAAATCTACTAAACAAATTACAATATAACATCTTTTGGAGGTAGATTTATCAGTGTTACAAACATTGCAATAATATTACCAACATCACAATATTATCATCGTTTTGAGGGTCGATGATATTATCGCTAAAATATATCATGATATTTTCGTTTGGAGATAATATCGTGATATTTTCGTTCGGAGATAATATCGTGATATTTTAAAAAGTAACGCGATAATATCGCGAGTCGATGGAAAATGTCACCGGGCCGTGGACAATCACAAATTAAAAGTTGATTTTTTGGTTTTAAAGTGTCACTTTGCAAAGTGTGTGGGGTTTGGAGAGAAAAGGAGCTAGTAATCTACTAATTAATGGTAATATTAAATTCTTAAAGTAAAAGTGACATTCTCCTTTATCTTCCATTTTCATCCTTTTACTTAAATTTTTAACAGTACCATTAATTGTTTTAGGATGTTTGAGAGTGGTTCCAACCTCATTGGACTTTATATGGAGAAATTATAATTTTAGGTCTCATTCAAAATTCAACAGACTTAATGGTTTTTAGGATTTCAATATTGGCAATATTTCAACATTTCCACTCGATTCTATCATGTATGAGGGTATGGAACTGACACTTTGTCAAGAGAAGCAAGCCCTCTATGTACCTCGATGTTGGTGGCATTGATTTTTTGAACTCTTCTGTCATGACCCTAGTAAAAATGTATCCTCCACTCAAGTAAAATAACTTATTAGGCATGTTAATATTTTTCTATCTTATTTTAATGCTTAGAGGGTGACATTTATGATGAGGATCCTAATATTGATCCAGGTGGATATCGGTGGCCAGCCACCTCTTCCAACTGGCACACATACAACATTCATCTTGGCAGATACATTTTTTATCTTGGCAATTTTTTTCTAGCTTTTCGAGTCCTAAACTTCCAGGGTCGTTTGAGGCCCTAAACAACGTTTTTTGGGCCAGCCAAAGTCACACTATACACATAGTCAAAGTCTAATGGAATAATGTGTAGTAATTGAATAGACCTTTCCAACGGGCTATCGTGCGCTTAAAACAGAGATTGTATGCAAACGTTGCAACCCTGGGAAGTTGATGTACCAACTTACCCCATCGAGGCCCACATGACTTTTGGCACTTCATCTCCTAGGGTTAGGTTTTTAGATGTCTAGGGTTTTTTGTTTACTTCTTGATGCTAAAAGGGCCTAGAGGCCTCATTGTAATGTGCTAAAAAGAATGCACTTAGCCACCACATCTCTTCTCAGAGAGTAGCTACCACCATTCAAGCAAGATTATTTTCATTCTACATTTTATATTTTCAACATATTTCTTATTTAACAGAAGTTAAGTTCCATTTTATCTATATTATTGTTCTCTGTAATCTGTGTTATTGTTATAGATCTGTGTTTCATTTCGTTCCACTCATAAATCTAGATCAATGGTACCAGAGCGATCTACTCTTCATTTGTTTCCCTATGCATGTCCCCAACGATGTCAGGGTATAAACAGTTGGGACTCGAACCAATTGAGCCTTTGCAAGATCAACCTCGCTGAACCCAACGACAACCCATGGGGGAAGAAAAAAGAGACGATGGGCCAGGAGATCCCTTTAAGTTGTTGCTTGAGGAAGCCCTCTCGCAAGAAAGGAACAAAATAAAACACAGATCTATAACATTAATGCATATATGCAGAGAACAATAACATAGATAGAGTGGAACTTAACTTATATTAAATAAGAAATTATTGAAACTATAAAATGCAGAATGAAAACAATCTTGCTCGAATGGTGGTAGCTAATCTCTGAGAAGAGATGCGGCAGCTATGCGCATTCATATGAGCGCATTACAATGAGGCCTCCAAGCCCTTTTAGCATCAATAAGTAAACAAAAAACCCTAAACATCCAAAAACCTAACCCTCGGAGATGAAGCGTCAAAAGTCATGTGGGCCCCAGTGGGGTAAGTTGGTACACCAACTTCCCGGGGTCGTAACTTTTGCATACGATCTTCGTTTTAGCCGCATGATAGCCCGTTGGAAAGGTCTATGCGAGGACTACACATTATGTTGACACAATCTTACTTAGTTTATAGTGTGACTATGGAGGTCCCAAAAAATTTCAGTTTAGGGCCTCAAAACAACCCCAGAAGTTTAAGATCTGAAAAGCTAGAAACAAACTTCCAAGATAAAAACTTTAACTGCCAAGATGCAAGTTGTATGTGAGCTAAATCAAAGAGGTGGGTGTCCATCGATATCCACCTGGATCAATCCTCCCTCCTTAGGAAGAAATGGTCTCCTTTGCGTTGAGTTCCCCCATCAGATGAGGAAACTTCTGCTGAATTTGGCTTGTGGTGAACCACTTGGTTTGGTGCAAGAGCTACCCTTCTTTGATGACCCGATAAATATGAAGCTTTATTTGGCGAGTTCCCTTGAACTATGTGCTCATGATATGGTCGGTGGATTTATGTTCCATGCATTCAAGGTTGATCTTTGTCAGTGTTAATTGTTATGCTATCTCTGAGGTGTCCAATAAGGGTGGAAAGTATGGCCGAAGGAGGTACACATTAAACACTAGGTGTAAGCCAAGAAAGGGGGGAATGTTGAGCTCAAAATCATTGTCACCCACAATGTTGGTGATGGTTTAAGGTCCATAGTGGAGTGGGCAAAGCTTCTGATGGGGTCCTGTAAGGAGTTCTTTTTGCAAGTGAAACCAAACTTTATCTCCCATCTGAAACTTGTGTGGCACCCAATGTTGAACATGGCACTGCTTGTACTTGGCATTGGAATTTTGAAAAATATCATGAACCTGTTGCTGGATGTGTTGGATTCATTCAATGAACTGAGTGGCTTTGTCAACTTCAATTTGTGCATGAGATGATTTTGCCTATGTGGACTCAAGGGGTAGTGCAACATCCATGGGACCCAATGGTTGAAATCCCAACCCCACCTATGTGTGGTTAGTTGAGCTATGTATCGATCTATTGTAACCGTGATGAACATAGGGAATAATATCATCCCATGTGCAGATGCTTGGAATTGTACATGCGCAAAATATGCACGATCATCCTGTTGGTGACCTCAGTTTGGCCATCCGTTTGGGGGTGGAAGGTTGTGGGTTTGGTGAGCTTGGTGTCCATCCATAACCAGAGGCTCGACTAGAATGTGTTAAGGAACTGACTACCCTGATAAGAGACGATGGTTTTTGGTATCCCAAAATGTACCCACACTCGTTTGAAAAAGAGCTTGGCAATTGGCTCTGTTGTTCTGACTTTCATGAAAGGGTCCATGGTAGTATTTTTGTGCTCCATCCAGAGTGTGTTCAGTTTCATGCCAAAGTCCATAGGCTAGCTATGTGGCTTCCTTGGAAAGTTTGTCTGCTAATTGATTCCTTTCCCTGTAGACGTGAGAAAAAGAGATATTGTCAAATAAACTTTTGATTTGATGCACATCCTCATGCAAAGGGAGAAAACGTGAGATTTTGCATCTATGTATTCCATTAGCCCAGTTAATGTATTCCATTAGCAAAGAGTAAGAGTATTTTAAGGGCCATGAGTTCCGAGTAATTATTTGTTCCAGCCCCCAGTCCCTCCTTGAGGTAAAAATAGTGTGATGAGGAGAAAAATAGACATCCTCCCCCCCCACAGTTTCCCTGGTTAGACGGGGAGGCACCGTCGAAAAAGGCCCACATGATGCTAAGATCATGGGATTCCTCCCGGACAAACCTTTGGTGCACTGTAGAGTCCCCAACAGAAGGTGAGAGAGATTTGTAGATGCTAAATCTTTGGGCCACTACCCTTTCAGTTGAGATAGTTTCCCCCTAGAAGATGTGTCCATTTCTGGTGATCCATAGACCCCAGACGATAATGAATGGAAAATCTCAAAGATCCTCTTGTCCACATTTTGTTAACCATGATTTTAGAGTCAGATCAAAGGAAGTGTCGTGCCAATCCGGGAGCATGGGTATTAGTTCCTTTGCGAAAGTCCATACTTCGATGACAAATGGAAAGTGAAGAAAGAGATGGTCCACTATTTCTAGATGTGATTTACAGAGAGCACAATGACCTGGCCCAATGAACAGGCGTTTTTGTAGATTATCCCAGGTAGGAATTTTGTTTTCCAGAATTGACCAGATTAAGAGTTTCCCCTTCGTTGGGCAGGATTGTTTCCAAATATTTCGCCACCACCAGAGAAGCTCATGTTGTTGTAGATCTACTGTTAATTTTATGTAACCTAATCGAGGAGTATATTCGTCATCCCCAACACTATCCCAGAGTAATTCATCTTCTCGATCACTCAGTCGAATGGAGGATTCTCGGAGGGTTTGCAAGTATCTGTTCTAGAAAGGCAGGTCATCCTCTAGAAGTCTGAGTCTGGGTCCTCCCAACCATCCTTGATTCCATAGGTTTGTAGAGAGGGGGTCGCCTATCTGAGCCAAATGAAGGAAACCTTCTAGAGCCAGTCATTGTCTTAAGTCCTTGGGAAAGTTATGTCCAAGTTGGCCCCCAACCCAGGGATCCAGGCCAAGATGCACCATGCATCCATTTCCCACTCTCCACACCAGACCTGCCCCGACGAGATTAAAATATTTAGTCAAAGCTTTCCAAATAATAGAGGCCCCCGTTGTAGACTTGTCAGTGGAGCGAACCCAGTCTAATAAAGTGACTAGGGAAATATACTTCTAATGGATTACCTGGGTCCACAGACTAGTAGTCTTTATTAACCACCAAGAGCATTTTTCCATGAGAGATGTAGAGAAGTAGAAGATATTCTTCAACCCCTAGCCACCGAGGGCCTTCGGAGTAGTTTTCCGTTCCCATCTTACCCAGGGTAAAATTTTTTTATCCTTATTGCCCTACCAAAGATATGTGAAGCATAATTTCCTCATTTTATCTAGAGTACCTTTGGGAATCCAGGCAAGGGACATCTAGTAGACAGGAATAGCTTCTAGTACCGATTTTATTAGTACTAGTTGCCCAGCTCTTGAGAGCCAGCGATGGCTCCAATATTTTATCCTCTTTTCCAAATTTGCTATAAGCCATCGCCAATCGGTCTTCCTGTAGTCATTTGGTTTTAAAAGAGACCCAAGATATTTCAATCCTTCTTCAATATCCAAGACCTGAAAGGGTAGTCTCTCCAAGCAGTAAAGTATTTCCTCATCTTCCATCGTGGAGAAAGTGATACTTGACTTTTGTTCATTTATTTCCATGCCACTAGCTTGTTTGAAGAGTGAAAGTCCATCACACAGTTTTCCAATATCCTGTCTTGAGCCATTACAGAAAATTAAGATGTCATCCACAAAGAGTAAGTGTGTTATGTAAAACCCATGAGAGATTTTGATGCTTCTGAAGCTTCCTGTTGATTTTTCTTCGTGCAAAAAGCGGCTAAGACATTTCGCGATGAGCAGAAAGAGTAGTGGGGACAGGGGACAACCCTGGCGTAGTCCTCTTTCCACCCTGAAGAAGGGGGTGGTTGTGCCATTGATCAAAAGAGAGAAGGATACTGAGGTAAGGCAAGCCATGATCCAGTTTGTAAAAGCTACACCAAATCCAAGATGGATTAGTAGCATATGAATGTAGAGCGAGTTTACGCTATCAAATGCCTTAGAAAGATCAATATTTATTGCTTCTCCTTCGAGTTTTTTAGTTTTCATGCTGTGTAGGCCTTCCTGTGCCACACCAATTGCTTCATGAATTTGTCTTCCTTTCAGAAACCCAAATTGTTCCCCCATTATATGTTGAGAGAGAGTATCTTTTAAACGAAGACTGATAATTTTTGAGATGATTTTGTAGATGCAGTTGCAGAGTGAGATCGGACAGAAATCATCAAAGGAATCTGGGTTATCATACTTGGGTATAAGAGCAATAAAGGTGGCGTTGATAGGTGCGTGTATACGTCCCTTTTTCCATGATTCCTCCACAACTTTTAGAATGTCGTTCCCCAATAGATCAAAGAAACCCAGAAAGAATACAATCGGCCAACCATCTGATCCTGGACTCTTCCCTTTCTGGAAGGATTTCATTACAACAAGCAATTCTTGTTCAGTAACCGGAGCTATTAAAGACTCTCTTACTTCGTCATCCACAAAACGTGGGAAGATTCTGGAAGCTTTCACTATTTCCCTGATTGAAGTGCCCGACTATGCTTTGAACAGTTCTGTAAAATGTGAAATGCCCATAGTTGAGAGCCCCTCAAAGGTGTTGACCAACTGTCCAGTTCTTTGTTTTAAGATCCAGATGGTGTTAGTTAGTTTCTTTCCTTTGGCGTAGGAATGGAAGAATTTTGTGTTCTCGTCCCCACTGGCGAGCGAAATAGCCCGACTTTTTAGTCTCCAGAGAGATTCCTTGTCTGCCAAGATAGTTTTCCACTAGAGTTCTAGTTGTGCAAGTTCTTCCCTAACTACCCTAGAGTTGTATCCTAAAGTAGGATCGGTCTGCCAATCCAATAACTTTTTTTCCAGGGTTGTTAGTTCCTGGTCTTCTTTTAATCGTTTATCATGCGCCCAAGTAATGGTGGCCTATTTGACTTTCTTTAGATTGTCCATAAAGAGAATTGCAACATGTGTGTTGTGTGAGGGTCCAATGGGTACCCACAAATTGCGCACTAAGGTTTGATACTCTGGTTCCTTTAGTCATCCTTCGAAGAATTTGAAGGAGCTAGGAGTGCGTCGGGTGCTCCCCCTTAATTCCAAGATAATCGGATTGTGGTCAGATTCTCCTCCGCTTGCAACCCATTGACAGACGAGTCCAAGGGAGTCCACCAGTTCCTCTGTCAGTAGAAAGCAATCCAGTGGTTTGGAAATTCAAGCATCCCTGGTTCACAGATTCCTCCAGGTTGGCTGTAATTTTTTCGAAAGGAGATCCAACAAAACCATAGTATCTAGGAGGTGTGTAAACTAATCAGTCAAGGGGTTTGGAGATGAACATGGGCCCCAGACCTCTGCCACTCCCAAGGAGAAATTTAGGTCCCCTCCCAAGATAACCCCTGCCTGGGAAAGCCAGGGACAGGTAGCTAGAGAGTCCCAATATTGTTTCCGATCAACATAGGGACCATATACATTGATGAGTACCAAAGTGCGCCCGAGCTCCGCTGAAAATAAACTGAGGCCGATCCCTGTGTCAAAGCCCCAAACATTATCACATTTTCCACTCTTAAGTCTCCAACATGTGGCCAAACCCCCAGAGCATCCTTTGGAATCAATCACGACAAAGGACCAGCCAGGGAGAAGAGCTTCTAAAGCACGTGTCACTATCTCACTGATTCCCATTGTTTCTTGTAGAAAAAATATGTCTGGGTTGTGTACAGTAACAAGCCTTTTCAGAGATGATTTTTTTGTCGGGCTCGCCAAACCCCTACAGTTGAGGGAGATTATATTCATGAGGTAACCAACTCCTAGGATTTCTTTGCTCTAAGCACCCATTCTATGGAAGATTGTCTGCCCGAAGCCACATCTAGTTTAGCTCGATCTTGTGCCAGTAAAAAGTGTGAACGTCTGCCCCTTCCACTTGAGGAGGAATGGACACATGTAAGAGACCTCAGGCCAGCCCCAAGTTTTTCTTCCGAAGAGCCTCCTCCCGTTGAGTCAGAGAAGATGGCCCTTTTGCGGAGGGTATATCGAATTATAGAGCCCTTAGATGACTGGGAACTGGAGGAAGACTAAGAAGTAGAGGGAGTCCCAGTAGGAGGGCCAGGAGGGGAGGGAAGGGATGAGACAGGGTTCAAAGAATATTTTATAAAGATGGGAGAAGGGTCCCCAAGGCTTAAAAATAAGGGGGTCATCGAACCCCCGGGTTCCCTAGACTGATAGTCCTTTGTCACTTGTCCCTGTTTGACGACAGGTGAACTTGAAGAAGGAAAGAGAACCCTAGGGGGGAGGGGGAAAAAGGCTAGAACCGACCGAGAAAGCGCAAGGGAAGAGGGAATCCCCAACAGGGGAGGGAAGTCAATGCCTAGAGTCTCCAAAGGAGGTGTCGAAGCAAAAAAATTAGAAACATTCAGAGGCAAAAAAAATTGTTTCTTACCTGACGACCGTTGAGTTCTTGGTCCAGCCTGCACGGAGGATTTCCGAGCCTTTGTGAGCAGTGAGCCTCTGTCCACTGAAGAAGGTCCTGTCAGAGTAGAAGTATGTCATATGTTGACTCATTTGAAGTCCCTATCCTGTGATTTCCCTGCCAGCGTTCCCCCAGAGTCCCCACGGTTTGTTCTCGTTCTGTCCATCTCAGGCCCTGACCCAGTAACCAAAGTGCCCCGAAACTTCCCTTTAAAGGGTAGAGTGCATTCCGCCACACCATGTCCATAAAAATGACATCTGTGGCACCTGAACGAAATGCCTTCATAATCTAGTGGTTGTATAAATATACCAGAGGTTTCTTTGATTTTTATCTCCTTTAAAAGACCCGGCCTGAGGTCCAGCCACACCAACATTCTAGCAACAATCATAAGCCATGTTTCCTCAAAAGAGTATTCAACCTCCAAGAAATATCTGAGCCTATTTCCAATGGCTGAGAAGCATGAGGGGTTCCAATATTTCATGGGAAGGCCCGGGAGCCGGACCCATACTGGAACGACGTCAACTTTCTCCCTCTTGGCATCAAAGTTTGGGGTCCAGTGCTTGAGTACAATTGGGGTACCCACCATCATCCAGATATTTGAGAGGACCTAGTCCACATTCGAGGAGGCCTTGAATACAAAGGAGAACCATCCCCTTGCTAATAAACGAATGCAGGGAGAGGAGGTAAGTTTGGAGCCCCAGGATTTTTCCACTCAAGAGCGAAGAAACGTAGTTCCCAGTCTTTTACCTCTTGCTCGCCTACCATTGCTAGCTCATAAAACTCCACCACTCAATCCATATCGATGTCTTCTCCAAATACCAAACAATCTGGGTCTGAGTGATCACGAGCACACTGAGTACTCTTTGGCACTAAGCATTTTGAACCACTAGAAACCTTGGGGCGTTCTCGACTTCCTTTCTGAGTCAAACCCTTGGAGCCCTATTCCTGAGGGGGATCAACAAGACTGGAAGCCCTGCCAAGAGAGAGATCCCTACCAAAATAAGCACCTACCATCGTCGCAGGTTCCAAAAAAGGTCCTTGGTCATTGAGTAGTTTTGAGGGAGAAAAATGGGTTCCCGGGTAGTCCTCCCCTAAATATTTCTGAGATGTGTCCCAACCAGCTGCAAAAGTGGTTGCCCCATGTTCGAATCCAAGGCTAGAAAAATACCTTCTGAAAAACTCGGAATCGGTTCCAGTCCAACCTCCAAGCCCACCAAAGAAGGCACCACTAGTCCATTTGTCATCCCTATCGAAAAAGATAGAGGAGACAGGGTGTGATTCCCCAGAAAAATGCCAGATGTTAGGGGAATGTTCAAATCCTCCAGGATCAGCTCCTCAAGTCCCAAAGTAGTAAAGAAAGGGTTAGATGGGGACCCAATTACTGTTCCATCCTCCATATATCCCGGGTCCAACGCCCCACCTGGGTCCATACCGAATCTGTCGAGAGAAAAATCAAGGGTTCACAGAGAAAACCTTCAAAGCCTATTCCGATCCAAGCCCCCAAAATTAGTTTAAAGCCACCGCTACCAACCTGGCCTCAAAACCTGCCTCTAAAACCACTGATGGAGTAAAGACTAGTTCCCTACCCAGTTGTCGACCGTCGTGCCCTCCTTTCGCATCTACCAGGGCACCTAAACGACCTCCATTAAACTGTGAACCCTATCCGATTAACTCCAACCATGCCGAAACCCTAGCCGTACTCCATCGATTAATTTAGACACCGCTATTACTCCATCGATTAATCAACATTAAATCTATCCTATTATCTTCAATATAAGTTAAATTTTCTTAAGAATTTCAACCTTAACTTATGTTAAATCAATAAGACATATAAGTGTTGGAAATTACCAAATCATGAAGTCAATGATAATTGAAAATCAAATTTGCAATATAAAACAATTTTGGAAAGNNCTTCAATATAAGTTAAATTTTCTTAAGAATTTCAACCTTAACTTATGTTAAATCAATAAGACATATAAGTGTTGGAAATTACCAAATCATGAAGTCAATGATAATTGAAAATCAAATTTGCAATATAAAACAATTTTGGAAAGTTGAAAACTTACATATAGATAAGATATGAAGTTTAAATACAAACTCTCAACTTATCACATTGCTTAAATACAATTTTGAGCAACATAAAAAATAAAATCAACATTGCTAAAATAAGAACAAACTGCTGAGATGTTTTTGAATAAAAAATGCGTGTTATGTTTCGAAACGTCCAACGTTTCGAGTGGACACTCTACCCATCATCAAGGACATAAAAATATTGTAAGGTAGAAAAGAGTCTTGAGTTGCATATTTATAAGACAAGAGAGTAAGTGACCATTGAGGCAAAGGGTAAGAGTAAATGTCAATTAATTTATTGTAAAGTAGCCATTGATATTAGAGGTAGAGATAAAATATTTAATGGAGGCGAGAAACATAATATAAAAAGGGAAGGTAAAATTCATCTGTAAGATTAGGTAAAGATTAAAATTAAAGAGAAAAATTAATTAGCTCTTTAAGTAATATGATGAGAGGGGAGAAAAATGTGAGATTAATATTATAAAACTATAATCATAAAAATAAGAAGAAAATAATGAGATGTTAAAGAATTTTAGATGAAAGGGGAGGAAAAATGTGAGAATAAACCAAGGAAGGAGATTTGAATTAATATAAAACGGGGGAGAAGAAATTAAAGATCTTTAAAAGAGGGAAATTAATGAAAACCAAAGACGTGGTTGGATAAAACAGAGAAACAATCTAAGAGAGAGATAGAGTGATGATGCTAGGCCAAGGAGGAACTTAATCAGAAAAGAGTGGAGGAAGAAGAAAGGAGAGGGAAAAGAAAAATACATAGGCAGATGCTTAATGGTCAAGGTGGTGAATGGTGGGTTTCCAGGATTGGATTAGCTTGTAGCCATCTTCATGGTTGAAGTTATTAGGATATTTTTCAATTTCAAGGGCTTCACAAATGAGACAACAAGAGTAATCTGGTATTGAGGCTAAAATTTTTGTTTAGTCAAAGAAAATAAGGTGCTTAGAGTTAAAAGAGTGTTCGAAAATAACTGATTTGGAGATTTGGTTATCAATGGTGTCAACTATATGTTCTTTAAGTCGAGCTTTAAAGGTTCTACTAGTTCGACCTATGTACAATTTCCCACAGGATCAAGGGATTTGGTAAACTCCTAGGTCGAGCATTGGGTCCGGTTTATCTTTAACAAACTCTCAGGAGTTGCATAGTGAAACTGGGCATTGAACAATTTCCAAAACACAATGGGATGAAATAATCTATCATCTTTGTGACACTAAGTGGGTTAAAGATGAAAAACACTTTCTTCTAGAGTTTCTTGTGTATACCCGAATTAGATCACAATTTCAAAATATTTGTGACAATACCGACCTTTCTAACCTTCTAAGTCATCAAAACTATGGTGATATTGGAATGCTTCTTTTAATGCTTTTCGAGCACACAAATAAAATTCTAAAGAAATCTGAGTAATCTGTTACCTTTCTTAAGGTTCGATAGACCAATCATGGTCTCAATGGGCGTTAATCATCATCATATTAATAAATTAAAAATACACAATAATTATAATTCCAACTATATTATAAACTATACTTATCATTATATAGAATAAAATAATATAATTTATAAAAATTATCATTAAAACAATTAACATAACTAAAATAAGAATAAACTCTTAGGAGCTCTATAGTGAAATACGGTTTTGGACAATTCCTAAAATGTCATGGGTGAAAAGAGTTTGTCATATTTGTGACAATAAGAGGGTTGAAGATGAAAATCACTTTCTCTTATAATGCCTTGCGTACACTCCATTAAATCTCAATTTCAAAATATTTGTTGCAACACTAACCTTCCTAACCTTTTAACTCATGAAAACTATGGTGATTTAGACATGCTTCTCTGAAAATTTTTCTAACACAAAAAGAAAGTTCTAAAACAAACTAAGTAAATCCTTACCTTTTTTAAGGTTCGAGAAACCAATGTTGATATTAGTGGACATTAATAACTATCATCATCATCCACCCGGATCGGGTGATAGGGAGGCACGGCATGACCAAAGTGAGGGCGTTGGGATCCACCCACACTTAGAATCTCGCTAGCCCCCCACAACAATAACTCATGTCATTCATAAATGCCTGTTATAATGGTTAATTTCATCACCCTTGTCAACCGCATGCAAGAGATAATGGCCTGTGTAGCCTAGTTCGACTCCTTCCTTCATTTGAATCCCTGAAAGTCTTGGCCATTAATTCAGTTAATGGTGCAATCATGGTACCTCCTCCCGGTCCTAAACTATCTCTATCGACCAACCTCACTCCCTTTTCATTATCTCCCCTCCTTTGCCGAGCTTTCCTATCATCCTTTGCCCACCTTCCTGCACTCGTTCATCACCCTTTCCTTCGCCTCTGTAGCTCTCCTCCTTCTGCCCTTCATTCCTCACATTCTTGGTCTTTCAATGGCTAGAGGTACGCAAAGGAAGCATACCAGAAGTTGACATGGGGGTGCCTTGACACATCAAGCTCATGCGACAACAACTCGCTCAACCGAAATGTATGAGGCTCATATGCCCCTAGAGATCCAAGATGAATTGGACCTCGTAGAAGCAAATGCGAGGGTATTATGACATTTTATCAGTGATGCAGGTGTGGACACAAACATTAGTTAGTGGCTTCCTGACCCCGGTTCACACTATTTGCGAGTTACTTTGTATTCCAAGACAATTGATCTTTACTGGTTGCTTAAAAAATTAATGGGCAAGGTCTTAGTGGAATGCAATGAAGCCCATCAGGGGATTATTCTGCAATTGGATGAGATTCAACAACAACTGCAAGCCATGAATAAGAAGCTAGATGGTAAGGCAAATAAAGCCTAGGATGTTGTCGGGACAAGCACAAGGCCAATGCAGCGATAGGCGCCACCACCAATGGAGTTTTCCAACCCACACTTATGGAATTCCATGCTAGCATTGATAGTGTTTTTTGTTTTTTATGCACAAAGGTAGCCAATCCCTCTGCCCACCTCTAGGAAAACTTCATAGAAATCATAGATATCAGATAGGCCTCTATAAAACTAACTATTTCTTTAGACCTATGAAGCTACTTTTTTTTATACTATCAATATGTAAAGGACATCACAAGATTCTCATGTGTTGCTAGTTTGGTTTCCCCAATGGTAGACCAACACCACAATTTTGTTATTTTTCTCTTTTATACTAATACAATGAATCTCATATAGCTTAAAAAAAAATATCATCATCATCAATATTATACACTCACACATAATGTTATTATTAATCAATGTCTATATTATTGTTGTTGTTGTTGTTATTATTAACAATATATTCTATTGAACTATATATTATATAATAAATAACACAGTTATTATCGACTAAGTGTTAGTGGATAACATATTTCTTTGAGATTTTTCACTAGCAACATTTTATCAAGTTGCTTCCATCATTAATCAAAGTTCCATTTAGAATTCAATATTTTCAATAACTTTCTTAAAGTGATTTCTAATGATGGAGGCTTTTTATTATTTAATATTTAATAGATTTGAGTACTTAGTAAAAATTTTAAATTTTCTTTCCTTTTATGCATTTCCATTGGATGGAATTCAACCCTTGATATCTCTTGCAACCAGAGGAGCACTCATATATTTATTATTCTATCACAATTAATACCGCAATGCCAAGACTACCTACTACACATTTAATACTTTCAAATGACAATTCCATTTTCTTATCCACCTATTGCCCAATATCAAACTATTTTTTTAATAATTCAATCTCAAAATGTTAATGAATGAGACTGACCCTTAGAAATTACGTTGACAAAAGTATCACTAACATTATCCACAACACCACTCGTAATTCACAACAACTCGTAATTCACAAGAAATTTAAACATTAAAACATTTTTTTGAGTTTCTAACAAGGCTGAAATTTGACATTATATTTAAAAGTCAATTTAAATTCTCAAGACCCTTACATATCAACTAGCTTTATTTTTATATAAAATCATCTTTAATACTTTATTAAAACTTTGAATGTTTATCAAATATTTAAAATATATTTAAATATTTAATAAATAATAATGCAAATTTTCTACTCCACCTATTTCTTTTCAAACATTAATTTTTTTAAACATCTTTACTTAGTGCTTATTGATAATAATTTTTACCTTTTTAGATTTCCATTTCTTGACGTTCCTTTGTATTTTTATTAGGTTGTTGATTTTACAGGATGGTGATGGATGGATGGGTGGGAACATTAACCTACCAAATAAGATAAAATGACAATGAACATTAACCTACCAAGCACCAAATACGTTGTTTTCCTGCAATTCTTTTAGTAACATCAATAGTAATGATGACCATCATAATGGTGCTTGCTTTTCCATCCACTATGGCTTTGTATTGCAAACATTGACATTTATGTAAAATATATGCATTTATTATAATGAAGCTGGGTTGATCCCCTTTTACCC
>SNQJ01S0001156.1:56082-74770 GCA_010110895.2 Picea sitchensis | reverse complement strand
ATTCGTTTTCCCTCCTGGAAGTAAAAACTAATTTTCTATCTACCAACATTAAAATATTTAATGCCTCCTTATCTACATTAGGTTACATCTGCGCTTGGCTTTGAATGCCTCCATCTAAATGGCGACGCAACAATCTTTCCCGAACGTTTCAAAAATGTATAGGTGCTGGCCCTATCCAGCTGACAGCTCTTTTCCCTCCACGCGCTGTCTCGGAAAATGACGTCGTAGATGCTCCTGCATCATAGGACCTCCTAACCATTTTATCATATACATTTACTCTTTGGTTACTTGGATTTGGATTCAAGATTACAAATAACTTACTTGGGATGGTTTAACAAAATTAATAATCCATGTTAATGGTCACAAAGCCCTTTCCATTTCAATATTTATTATTCAACTTGATTTATTTCATGTACTTCCTATTGTGTTAAGCTTGTTCCTTTGATGATGAATCCTTGTCCTAGAAATTTTAATGTTTTGATGGTAAGGGGTAGGTTGATGCAATATCACATCACTAAATAATTCATTTGGGGATGAGTGTTTGCTTAAAGCATCATAATGTGCCAATGCCAAGGTGGTAGGTCTAAGTAATAGAGGGTCATATGCACATTTTTAGGGATACAATTAGGATTAGAGTTATGCAATCAACTTTATGTCAAAGTTGATATATAATAAATTTGTAATAATAACTTCACATATCATATTAGGCTTAAATACCAAGGGGTTAGTTCAACTGTTTGTCACCAATTTTGCTAAGCATTTGGCTAGTTTCATGCCAACAATTACTTGATTTGAATCTTGTAACATCCCCATAAATATTAATATATTTCTCCTACATCAAATCCACACTATTCATGTATAAAGCAACAAATAGTTAGTCATGAAACACCTAACAGGTATAAAAAAGGATTTCAGCAAAATGATAGCAAGATTTGAATGTTTTCAAATTATGCATTGATTTGGACAAGCCCTATTATTCAAACATTGAATAATTCTAAAGCAGACACCCCTTACACCCTTACAACCATACAAAAAAAATATCTTGTATAAACTAATCTAGTATATGTTATAGAGGTCTAGAATTTTATTGAGAAAATATGAATCTTGAGTTGTCCCATAGAGTTTGGTTATATCGCATTGTAAATCATGGGAAAAAAAACTAAACTTGATTGGATATATAAATCTACTAAACAAATTACAATATAACATCTTTTGGAGGTAGATTTATCAGTGTTACAAACATTGCAATAATATTACCAACATCACAATATTATCATAGTTTTGAGGGTCGATGATATTATCGCTAAAATGTATCATGATATTTTCCTCCGGAGATAATATCATGATATTTTAAAAAATAACGCGATAATATCGCGAGTCGATGGAAAATGTCACCAGGTCATGGACAATCACAAATTAAAAGTTGATTTTTTGGTTTTAAAGTGTCACTTTGAAAAGTGTGTGGGGTTTGGAGAGAAAATGAGCTAGTAATCTACTAATTAATATACTAATTAATGGTAATATTAAATTCTTAAAGTAAAAGTGACATTCTCCTTTATCTTCCATTTTCATCCTTTTACTTAAATTTTTAACAATACCATTAATTGTTTTAGGATGTTTGAGAGTGGTTCCAACCTCATTGGACTTTATATGGAGAAAGTATAATTTTAGGTCCCATTCAAAATTCAACAGACTTAATTGTTTTTAGGATTTCAATATTGGCAATATTTCAACATTTCCACTCGATTCTATCATGTATGAGGGTATGGAACTGACATTTTTTCAAGAGAAGCAAGCCCTCTATGTACCTCGATGTTGGTGGCATTGATTTTTTGAACTCTTCTGTCACGACCCTAGTAAAAATGTACCCTTCACTCAAGTAAAATCACTTATTAGGCATGTTAATATTTTTCTATCTTATTTTAATGCTTAGAGGGTGACATTGATGATGAGGATCCTAATACTGATCCAGGTGGATATCGGTGGCCACCCACCTCTTCCAGCTGGCACACATACAACATTCATCTTGGCAGATACATTTTTTAGCTTGGAATTTTTTTTCTAGCTTTTCGAGTCCTAAACTTCCAGGGCCGTTTGAGGCCCTAAACAACGTTTTTTGGGCCCGCCATAGTCACACTATACACATAGTCAAAGTCTAATGGAATAATGTGTAGTCATTGAATAGACCTTTCCAACAGGCTATCGTGCGCTTAAAACATAGATCGTATGCAAACGTTATGACCCCGGGAAGTTGATGTACCAACTTACCCCATCGGGGCCCACATGACTTTTGGCGCTTCATCTCCCAGGGTTAGGTTTTTGGATGTCTAGGTTTTTTTGTTTACTTCTTGATGCTAAAAGGGCCTGGAGGCCTCATTGTAATGTGCTAAGAAGAATGCACTTAACCACCACATCTCTTCTCAGAGAGTAGCTTCCACCATTCAAGCAAGATTATTTTCATTCTACATTTTATATTTTCAACATATTTCTTATTTAATAGAAGTTAAGTTCCATTGTATCTATATTATTGTTCTCTGTAATCTATGTTATTGTTATATATCTGTGTTTCATTTCGTTCCACTCATAAATCTAGATCAGTGGTACCAGAGCGATCTACTCTTCATTTGTTTCCTTGTGCATGTCCCCAACGAGGTCAGGGTATAAACAGTTGGGACTAGAACCAATTGAGCCTTTGCAAGATCAGCCTCGCTGAACCCAACGACCGCCCATGGGGGAAGAAAAAAGAGACGATGGGGCAGGAGATCCCTTTAAGTTGTTGCTTGAGGAAGCCCTCTCACGAGAAAGGAGCAAAATAAAACACAGATCTATAACATTAACACATATATACAGAGAACAATAACATAGATAGAGTGGAACTTAACTTATATTAAATAAGAAATTGTTGAAACTGTAAAATGCAGAATGAAAACAATCTTGCTTGAATGGTGGTAGCTAATCTATGAGAAGAGATGTGACAGCTATGCGCATTCATATGAGCACATTACAATGAGGCCTCCAGGCCCTTTTAGCATCAATAAGTAAACAAAAAACCCTAAACATCCAAAAACCTAACCCTAGGAGATGAAGCGTCAAAAGTCATGTGGGACCCAGTGGGGTAAGTTGGTACACCAACTTCCCGGGGTCGTAACTTTTGCATACGATTTTCATTTTAGCCGCACGGTAGGCCATTGGAAAGGTCTATGCGAGGACTACATATTATGTTGACACAATCTCACTTAGTTTATAGTGTGACTATGGAGGTCCCAAAAAATTTCAGTTTAGGGCCTCAAAACGACCCCAAAAGTTTAAGACCTGAAAAGCTAGAAACAAACTTCCAAGATAAAAACTTTAACTGCCAAGATGCAAGTTGTATGTGAGCCAAATGAAAGAGGTGGGTGTCCATCGATATCCACTTGGATTAATCCTCCCTCCTTAGGAAGAAATGGTATCCTTTGCGTTGATTTCCCCCATCAGATGAGGAAACTTCTGTTGAATTTGGCATGTGGTGAACCACTTGGTTTGGTGCAGGAGCTACCCTGCTTTGACGACCCGATAAATATGAATCTTTATTTGACAAGTTCCCTTGAACTGTGTGTTCATGATATGATCGGTGGATTTATGTTCCATGCATTCAAGGTTGATCTCTGTTAGTGTAAATTGTTATGCCATCTCTAAGGTGTCCAATAAGGGTGGAAAGTATGGGCGAAGGAGGTACACATTAAACACTAGGTGTAAGCCAAGAAAGGGGGGAATGTTGAGCTCAAAAGAATTGTCACCCACAATGTTGGTGATGGCTTAAGGTCCATAGTGGAGTGGGCAAAGCTTCCAATGGGGTCCTGTAAGGAGTTCTTTTTGCAAGTGAAACCAAACTTTATCTCCCATCTGAAACTTGTGTGGCACCCAATGCTGAACATGGCGCTGCTTGTACTTGGCATTGGAATTTTGAAAAATATCATGAACCTATTGGTGGATGTGCTGGATTCATTCAATGAATCGAGTGTCTTTGTCAAATTCAGTTTGCACATGAGATGATTTTTCCTATGTGGACTCAAGGGGTAGTGCAACATGGGACCCAATGGTTGAAATCCCAACCCCACCTATGTGTGGTCAGTTGAGCTATGTATCGATCTGTTGTAACCATGATGAACATAGGGAATAATATCATCCCATGTGCAGATGCTTGGAATTGTACATGCGCAAAATATGCACGATCATCCTATTGGTGACCTCAGTTTGGCCATCTGTTTGGGGGTGGAAGGTTATGGGTTTGGTGAGCTTGGTGTCCAGCCATGACCAGAGGTTCGACCAGAATGTGTTAAGGAACCGACTATCCTGATAAGAGACGATGGTTTTTGGTATCCCAAAATGTACCCACACTCGTTCAAAAAAGAGATTGGCAATGGGCTCTATTGTGATTCTCTTCTTGCATGCAACTATAATCGTCATTTTGGAAAATCAATCAACAACCACGAAAACAAAGTCATTTCTCTGCTTTTTTGAAGGAAGGCCCAACATGTAGTCCACCGAGATGGATTCCCAGGGCCTGTCGGGAGTAGGTAGAGGGGTGTACATGAATTGTTTCTTAATGGCCGGTTTGGAAATGGCGTAGGCCATGTAGGACCTGATATACTTGTTGACATCTTGTCATAGTTTCAGCCAATAGAAATGTTGCTGCAACACTGCCACTGTCTTCTCTATGCCAAAGTGTCCTGTCAGCCGACTGTAGTGAGCTTCCCAAATCAACTTCTCTCGCTCGCTTGATGGAACACATAGATGGCCCAGATGGCACAACAACCCGTCCTACAAATGAAAATCAATGACACATGTGTTCGTGACCAACATCTGGTAGGTAGTGGAGAAGTTAGGATATTTCTTGTAGATTTTGGGCCATCTGGAGGTCTCATGTCCGTAGGAGTGTAACACCGTGGTTAGTGCAACAATTGGAGGTTAGCCGAGGCAGTCAACGACGCGGTTGATTCTCCTTGTCTTATACTTGATGTTGAGATGGAATTGATGATAGTATGTGGACCACTTATGATGGCGATCATTCTCCAATTTTCCTTGAGTCTGCATGAATTGCATAGGATTATGATAAGTGTGGATGACTATTTCCTTCCTGAGAATGTAATTCCTCCATTGGCGGCAAGCCTGTAAAATGGGGTACATTTATTTGTTGTAAATGGGGTACTTATGGACAATATATGATAGTGTCTCACTATTATAGGCCACACGATGTCCATGTTGAGTGAGAACTATGCCCACAACATAGTTTGAAGCATTTGTATCAATATCAAAAGGTTGTTGTAGGTCAGGTAATAAGAGCACTAGGGTTGAGCACAAGTGATACTTCAAATCATCGAACGCTTTATGTTGCGACTGGCCCCATATGAATTTTTCCTTGCCACCGCCCCTGGTCTCTTGGCTAAGGTCCCATGCAATGTGGGAGAATCCCAAAATGAACCTGCGACATAAATTGGCAAGGCCTAAGAAGATTCGAATCTTAGTGAGTGTGGTCGGGGCTGGCCAGTCACAAATGACCTGGATCTTGGCTGAATCAATATGCACCCCATGCTCATCAACAATGTAGACTAGGTACTGGACCATGTTCATGCCGAAGGAGCGTTTATCTAGGTGGATATCAGTGACCACCCACCTCTTCCAGCTGGCTCAAACACAACTTTCATCTCGGCAGTTATAGTTTTTATGTTGATAATTTTTTTCTAGATTTTCAGGTCCTAAATTTCCAGGGCCATTTGAGGCCCTAAAAAATGTTTTTTGGGCCCACCATAGTCACATTGTAGACAGAGTTAGAGTGTGACAACATAATGTGTATTCCTTGGGTATATATTTCCAACAGGCTATTGTGCCCCTAAAACGAAGATCGTATGCAAAAGTTACGACCCTAGGAAGTTGATGTACCAACTTACCCCACCGAGTCCCACATGAATTTTGGTGCTTCATCTCCTAGGATTAGGTTTTTGAATTTCTATGGTTTTCTATTTAATTCTTGATGCTAAAAGGGCCCGGAGGCCTCATTGTAGTGTGCTTAGATGAATGCACGTATCTAGATTTCAACCATTGGGTCCCATGGATGTTGCACTACCCCTTGCATCCACACAAGAACAATCATCCCATGCGCAAAACGAAGTCGACAAAGCCACCCAGTTCATTGAAAGAATCCAACACATTTGCCAACAGGTTCAAGATATTTTCCAGAAGTCGAATGCCAAGTACAAGCAATGCCAATATCAATACCGGGTGCCACACAAGTTTCAGGTGAGAGATAAAGTCTAGTTGCACTTGCAGAAAAAACACCTTACATGACCCCATTAGAAGCTTCGTCTACTCTGCTATGGAATTTACACCATCACCAATTCTATGGGTTACAATTTTTTTGAGCTCAATATTCCCCCTTTCCTTGGCTTGCACCCAATGTTTAATGTGTACCTCCTTCGACCATACTTTCCACCCTTATTGGAAACCTCAAAGATAACAAAATAATTGACACCGACATAGCTCAAACCTGACTGCATGGAACATGCATCCACTGATCATATCATGGACACATAGGTCAAGGTCACTCACCAATAAAAGCTTCAGCTTTATCGGGTTGTCAAAGCGGGGCAACTCCTGCACCAAGGCAAGTGGCTCACCCGGGGCCAAATTCAACATAAGTTTCCTCATATGATGGGGGAAATAAATGCAATGGAGACCATTTATTCCTAAGGAGGGAGCATTGATCCTGGTGGATATCGGTGACCACCCACCTCTTTCAGCTGGTTCACATACAACTTTCATCTTGGCAATTTTTTTCTAGCTTTTTGGGTCCTAAAATTTCGGGGTTATTTTGAGGCCCTAATTTTTTTTTGGGCCCACCATAGTCACACTATATACATAGTTAGAGTGTGATAAAATAATGTGTATTCCTTGGCTAGACCTTTCCAGTGGGCTAACGTGCGCCTAAAATGAAGATCGTATGCAAAAGTTATGACCCCAGGAAGTTGATGTACCAACTTACACCATCGGGGCCCACATGAATTTTGGTGCTTCATCTCCTAGGGTTAGGTTTTCAGATATCTAGGGTTTTCTGTTTGGTTCTTGATGCTAAAAGGGCATGGAGGCCTCATTTTCACGTGCTCGGACGAATGCACGTAGATGCCACATCTCTTCTCAAAGATTATCTACCACTATTCGAGCAAGATTGTTTTCATTCTGCATTTTACAGTTGCAACATATTTCTTATTTAATAGAAGTTAAGTTCCACTCTATATCTGTTATTGTTCTTTGTATATTTGTGTTAATGTTATAGACTTGTGTTTCATTTCGTTCCGTTCATAAATCCATATCAAATATAGGCGATGATTTTGATGATATATAGTTATTTGTTGTAGCATGATATTTTTTTGGACTTTAGAGGGCATTTACAACCTCTTTGTTGATGTATTTTGGTTTATATATGGATTGCACTTAGTTCTATTTTGGTTATATGCACACTTACTTGCTATTTACAGGAGAAACTTTGCATATTTGTGTTTAATGGTTTGGATTCATATGGATGCACATGAATATCTTCACGACCTCTAACATAACAAGTTGTACTTAATAATAGCACCAGTAGAGGACACCAAAGTCTAGCTCCTACTTCTTCTATAGGACATCAGAGTCCAATGTCATCTCCAAGGTCTTCTTCCTCTAAAGGAAAATCCATTTCTAGAGCCATCGCATTTTCATGTAAAAGGGGTAGAGGGAATCATTAGTTTATTTATTTGATTTTATTGTAGATGACTCATGATGATGATATACATTTATTATATGTTTTGATGATATTTCTAGGCTTTAGAGTTAGGACATGATTTAGTGTTGATCTGTGATGTATTCTAGTTTACTAGACATCTTATATATCAATTCTCTTTTCATATTTAAGTGGAAATGAATTTATTTGATGTTGTTAATGCTTTAGATATTTAAAAAATTGAAAAAATTGAATATTTTTGTATTTTTTTTCATTCTTAAAACATTTTCCGATATTTTCCCTGATGTTGCCGATATTTTCGTTTTCGAACCCTCGAAGATATTTTCACTGACTTGTTGTTGGTAACACCATGATTTATACATTTTGCTTCTGCATTTTATACTGGAATTTACTCTTGACATTATACTTTCAAGCGATAAAATCAAACTATTGGCAACTAAAGTAGAAACCATTAAGTGTCTCAAAAACCAGTAGTGTTAGTAGAATGACAAGGTTGAATGACTACTTTCAAAGGATAAATTGAAAACCTTTGCTTCTTAGTTTGATTTTTATGGCACAAGATTCTTTGTATCAAGTTATCTTCCCCTCTTTGTTGTATTTTAGCCCATTTGTCTTGATATATGTCAAGTCAAACTCCTAATGCTAAAGAGGGTAGATAGCTATGTAACAAGAAAGCTAGCAGTCCCAAGTTGTTATACAGTGAAAACTAGAAGTATTCATATAGAATGCATGATAAACAAACATGGTTGGCAGTCTAATGAACTAAATATGTACATTAGTACAATTTAGGGGCACCCATTGTTGACAAAGGATACACACAAAAATTTGTTGTTGGCAATGCGTAGCTTTATCCATTGTAAATAATTTAAGGAATTGACAGAACAAGGTTAGAATATTACTCTTGGTGCATAGTCTCTGGTAGCGGATTTCTGTAGTAGTGGAAGAAACTATTTGATTCCAGTGTCTTATTAATAATTCAGGAGAATCAATGACCAAGAGCACAAGAAAAAAAATAAAAAAAAATCCAATCATGAGATGATTGGATATGTACCTAGATCCTCCAGTATTTCTATTTTATTCAAAATATACAATCAATTTCCACATGTTCATGATTTTATGACCATCAAGAGTGTCTATTTATGAAGTGATCAACTCCTCTCATAAAATAAGTAAGAAAACATCTAATTGTCATTGAAATAACCAAACTGCAGGTATGTGATACGAACATGTCCTCCTCGCCATCTTCCATGCTTTGATGATTCTGTGTCTTTGTTGTGGATGTAGATGCAACTACAACCTACATTCATAATAAAAAAGTGCCAACTCTTAAGCCCCTCTATTCAAATTGAGACCATTACAACTCATAAACCCCAAGTAAAGAAGTCTGCTTTGTTTATTTAAGATACTATCAACTAATCTCAACAATTTTTGGAAGATGTTCCTTTAAACTCCAGAATCATTTTAATTGGCCACATATATTAACTAAATAAACAAAATATTTGTTAGATTTGGTAGCTTGAAGGTACTTCTGCATTGGCAGTGCCCAACATGCGGAAGTGATCAAGCACATTTCTCCCTAGTGAGTTTATTTTTATAAAGTGACTTTATAATGCAATTTTATAAAGTTAAGTTGAGCTTTTATTTTTTAATGTGTAAAAAGTGACTTTATGAGGTTGTGCATCACTTTAGTGACTTAAGTGACCCCAACGATGATTAAGTCATGACCGTTGATCTCATGAGGGCAAGATTTTATCTTAATCACCAATTGCATTGGAAGACCAAGGGTTAGGGAAATTACACTTTGAAAATGCACAAAGGAGGAATTAGGGGAGAAGGGGGGAACATGTCTTGAGGAGAGCTTGGAGGAAATGTGAAGAGTCACATTTTCCAAGAGAATTTTCTGAGATTGGAGGGAAAGAGTGGCAGTTGAGGGAGTTTTCACACATACCTAGGAGAGGGATAGGCACACATTCCAAGGAGAAGAAGACAATATTTAATTATGTCCATATTATAGCTACAGGAGGGGTTGTACAATAGTGATTGTTGGTCGTACAACAATAGGAAAGGAACATAAATATAGGCTCTCTTTTAATAGTTGTTTGGATTGATTTCCTAGGCATTTTTGTTGGGTGAAATTTGTTCTACAAGGTACATTATAGTGCATTAATTTCTGGCATGTTATCTAAGGTGTTTTGGTATTGTCGCTGACTATACAGGGCCGTACATGTCGTACAACCAAGGCGCATTTCCCAAGACTAAATTATGGCTCAGTTTGCAGGAATAATATCTTTCTGGAGAGTGAGATAAGTGTTGTGTTTGAATGTTGTTGTAAATGATGTTGTAAACTCTGATATTTTCTCTAGAGCTGAATAATAAATTTTCTCCTTAAGCTGTCATTTTGTTTTTTCTGTGGATTCTTCAAGGGGAATAGTGTAACGAACCCACCGTTATGACAACAAATAGTGAAGTACAATAGGTAAAAATGTTTTTTTAATGCGTTAAAAAAATCGTCACGACATAATTGATAGCATTGCAAGTGACACATCATCGTAACTAATAACAACACAATCACTGCATCCATATAATTAATAGTGACACATCATAAAAATTAATAACAACACAAAATCAAGGCATTAGCACAATAAATAATGAAAAATCTACACATCATCATAACAATTACGATGCATAATCAACGTGTTATTATAATCAAATAGTGATGTGATTCAATGCATCACGATCAACTGAATTGAAATACATATAATTGATCAACCATGTAATTGATCATTTCAGGAACTACCTGCCCAACCTATCCTGCAAGGTTAGGACCTCCAGGACAGATAAGCAACACTCAAGCCCAGGATTCATCCGATTGATTTTGACCACTTAAGGTCTCAGGGATGGCGACTGTTCTGAGGAACAAGAAGGTGTCTAAATCCCTTAATCAATCACAACTGAAAACTCCAGTCTAGATTATCAGTCAGACATCAACATTATTACATGGCGCAAGAGTAATCTAGTTACTAAAACAATCATACATCAACTTTATTTAATGGCGCAAGAGTGATCTAATTATCCAATCATAAACTCAATTCGAGACTAGATTAGACATCATAATAACCATGAATTCTTCATAGTGCAAGAGAATAGCTATTTTTCTTATTCAATAACTCAATCAAGTCAGCACAAACTAAGTAAGGGAAGGAATATAAAGACTTTTAAACACGCCCTGGATGGGGTGACATGTGGCAACGCCTTGCCACATGTCTCAGCATCAAGCCACAACTTAAATACTGTAGGCCGCTCCCCATCCCTTCCGCATTTACGATGGTAGACGACCATTACAGCCGCTATATGGAGGAGGGACTTCTCCCTCGTGCGAACGCACTCGCTCAACAAACATTCAATATGACAGGGTTAATGGGAAGCCCTGCAAAGCCGTCATTTGGTAATTCGAAAGTAGGAGAGCCTGGACATAGCTGGTTCACTCCCTTTCTGGACCTCCCCGTCGGTTGGGAGATCTGGTGCAGTTCTAGTTCATTCTCATTTTGGCTCATTCTCTCTGTATCTTTATCTACCCCTCATCAACAATGACAAGTAAGCGAGGCAGGCCTCGCCAAGGCTCGGCCTGGTACACCCACAAAGAGAAGAGGCAAAGGAGGAAGAACCTAGAGCACGCTCTGTCAATGGCGACTTCCATTCTCTGGCAGAGAGCTCGAGCCGACCAATTGGCACTCCATGCCATTATCACTGAGCCTGGGACATAACGTAGAGCACACACCATGGCAATTCAGCCTGGAAGCTGTCTGAAGGAAGGTGTTGCGGACGAGTTTCAAACCTGTTATGTTGATGAAATACCGTACCTGGAGGATTTAGCAACCACCCTGGAACCCCAAGCCACGGTGCCTGAAACACAGGCTGGAAGTGGTCCGAAGGGAGAGTCGGCAAATGAATTCCCAATTTGTATTGTTGAAGAGATACCGTGGACGGGTGAATATAGCCCCACCAGACATGTTGAGAAGGCAACGAACGAGGATGAGGCTCAGGACAATGCATGTGCAGAAAGGAATGTGGACGAGACCAGAGCAAGGATGAATGTGGATGCGGCCATTGTAGAACTGAACATGATCGAGGCCAGAGCAGGGATGAACGTGGAAGTGGGGAACGAAACCTTCGACGAGGCAGGAAATAATGACTTGCATGGTTCACTCCTCCGTGCAGAGCATCTGAATCTGGTGTTCAAACTCCGAGGCCACATGGTAGACCAAGATCACAGAGCCCTCCTCATGGGACAGCATCTGGACTTTCTCCTTGACGCGTACTCCAACGCTCAAGAAAAGAGGAAATGTCCAATGTGTGCATAGCCGTTTGCCATCCCAGCCAGATCCACGCGACAACAAGGCAATGGTGACAGGTCACCGGGTATCTGAGTTCTCTTATGCTAGTTTGTTTTCTGTTTATTCATGCTATTGCTAAATGTAAACTTGAACTATGGCCATCTGTCCTAGTTTCCTTCGGGTAGGACAGAGGGCAAAACAGTTTTAGCTTATCTTCCCAGACTCATTTCACTCCAAACTATGCTAGTTTCCGGTAAAACGACAACATTTTTGGTGGCTCAGGACGACTATATCTCTGTGTATTTTGTCAATGTTTCTCTGTTAACTTAATATAGCAGGTACTATCTTTTTTACTTAAAAAAAAAAGACTTTTAAACACATGAGGGCGTAAGTGCAATCCTTGTGACAAGTAGAAATATACTCTAATATCAACAGTAACTTGCCAACTATTAACTCAGTAATTCTTCCAAATCCAATAATGTACAACCCTCATAAGTGGGAAAACATCAATCCTTTGGGTAAATGGATCTATTACTTCACATGGAAGGATTCAGACACATTATTATTATCCCTATAAAAGACCAATAAACATTGTAGTTCTAAATCAACAATATTAACTACTTATATTATTCATACTATATTAAGGCTTGTATTTCCCATTTATATCATTAAACATTAATAATATTTGTTAATTTCTTTTTTATATATCATTCCTTATATTACTTAACACCTACTAGTTTCTTATCATAATTGGAACAATGCCATCAAATTTAATTTATAAGTGATCACTCCTATTGGAAGATTGGTTATTGTCATTGATGTCAACCCTAGTCATTGGTTTTGGACCGCAAGATTGATTAAGGTATTTGGACATGAATGAAAATGTACATGCATAAACAAAACCCATGGATGGATAGTATACATCATGTTGTTTCCGGTGGTAGGTGGCATGTCTGAAGATGACAAAGTGAATTGAAGAAGGAAGTACATGTAGGCCCCGAAGATAATTAAAGAAAAAAATTACAAAATAAGAAAGTGTCAAGTCGGCCCTAATGTTAAAAGGAAGTGACATAAATGGCATAAATAAATATCATTATAGATTCATTTGATACACAAGTTGAATTTCAGAGGAAATCAGAAGTAATTAAGGCCGGATTTCAAGGGAGGATGAAGTATTTTGGTGATGTGTTCTAAGGTATGTTATTTACAGGTCATCTTACCATTTTTTTAAATAACTTTTTTTTCTAGACCGATTCAGATGGTGAAATTTATATGGTATTGAGAATACATATCAAGGTACCTTTGGTAAAATTTTCAGCTCTTTATTCGCTATAATGATGGAGATACACTCTGTGGAAGATAGGGTTTTTGACTAGTCCTTAAGCTAGTCAATAAACAAGTGTTCCGAGTAAAACAATCATAACTTCTTCATAGAGAATCCAAATGAAGTGGGACCAATTTCATTGGAAAGAGTACGGACTATAGTTTCTTTTGTGCTAGTTTCAAAATCTGACGTTAAATATTGAGCATGGGGCATTCTATACAAGTTCTCTCTCTTGAATAAACCATAATTGAATAAAGTCTACCATTCTTTCTATAACTTCTTTTTGGGGAGGATTCAAGGAGTGAAACTTGGAGAAGTTTTAGAGAATAGATTGAATAATATTATCTATAGGATCAGAGTATTCCAAGAATTGAAGAATTACAGAAGTTGAAGAAGTCTCAGGAAGCATTATCAGGCTCTATGTGATGGTTGGTTGATGGTGATGATTTAATGTAAAGTTTTTATTATCTCTCATATATTCTTGGGTGGAAGGAAGGGGCAAGGATGGAGAGGTAAACCCTCTCTTGATATTGGAGGATTGTATCTTCCTCTTGGAGTTTTATCCCTCCCTTTATATTTGGAAGCTGTAGCTACCTTTGGAAGTCATTACTTCCCTTGAACAATAACTATTGATTATTTCTCATATATTGTGCNTATTGTGCATGGTGTATTGTGGTTTATTGGTGTAAATCTTATACTATTGTTCATTTCTCATTGGATATAATTGAATGGTTTAAGTATAAGTTGAAAATGTTTTTAAATTGTACTTGATACTGATTCACCCCCTCTCAGTATCAACAACTCCTTGATTCACTCATAGATATCTATACTCACAAAATACATAATAGATAATCCTAAATCCTTATGATAACCATGTATACATAATCCTAAATCCTTATGATAACCATGTATACTTTATATAGTTGAAAGTTTTTTCTTTTAACGACAATTCATTATATAAGGTAAAACATAAATTTTCCCATAAGACATTTCAACCTCAACAAACACATATCCAATTGCTAAATTCCTTTGCGCAATAAGAATTATTGATGGTATAATAAATCAAGAGACACGAAAGGTCTAAAAGTAAAATTCTTCTTCATGAAATACTTTTGCAAAGTTGGTAATAATAAGGTAAAATAAATATATAGAAATCTTTATGTTATTATTATTTTATCGCAGAACAATCAGTTGAAGTTCTAGATTTAGGAAAAATTTAAAGTTCCGGGTTTATGAGTAAAGACAAAAAAAGGAAATTTAATCTATGTAAATAAAAATTTCCTTTTTAGACGAAGATGATTTTGAGTACTCTGCACCTCATCCCAGTTATCGGCTACCTATGGATGAAGATTAAGTAACTCTCAGAGATATAGTAGTAGGCTATTTATAAAGTTTAGTGATTAGTGTAGGGTATATTTAACAATTTAGATCATGATAGCTATAGAAATAAGCCTCTTGATTGATCTCCTTATTTAAGAGATGGAGCATAATTGTATTGCGTTATTTGTCATCAACTAACTAAACATTGTTATTATTAGACAATAGTAAAATTACATAGATGGAAATTACATAGTTGTAGGTAATAACTTAGGAAAATGAAGCGAATAATATGAGGATCCAATTGTTAGATGAACAAAGTCTCCCTAATTCCTTTTTTTTAATATAATTCATACGCGAATCGTTCGATAATTGGCAAAGTCAAATCCACTGATAAATTTTCAAATTTGATGTCAATCCCTAAATATTTAAATAAAAATTTTATTATTAATTTTAGATTTTTTTAATGACCACTCATTTTGCATTATTGTTTTTTGGATCTTTCGAATCTTTTGTTCCTTACTAACTAGACAACAATTTTTTCTATTATTTCTCCACCCCCTCTTTGACTATTTCTCCACCCCCTCTTTGACTAGACCTCCACCCCCTCTCTAACTAGACCAGAGCTTAAAGCCACCAAATAAAATAAAAAACAAATCTTTTTTTAAAATTTCACCTTGTACCATGATTTTTATTTTGCATAAAATTATTATGCCCAAAATTGTTATGCATTTCTTGTTAATAATTATCATTATAATCCCTTCATTACATTTACATGTGCAAGCCATGTTGCATAATCCTTACAACTAGAGATGACGCATTAAAAATCACAACCCTTATAGACAAGTATGGTATTGGCATGCGCTATACTTGCCGCACAAATTCTGCAAGATGGGCTCCACTTTTGACAGTATACATCTGCAAGATGGGCCCCACTTTTGACAATATACGCTAAAAAACAAGAAATATTTATTACAATGACATTGGGGGAAGTGAAGGCAACAATAAGACTTCAAAGTCTTTGGCCAATAAGATATGAGATAAATGAGATTTAAAATTTAACATAAATCATTATTTTTTTAAACTTTAGATAAAGGGTGTATATTTTATGGTCAACCATGAACTAATAGAAAGTCAAGCCTAACTCAAAGCTATATACCATGCCTATCGGCAGGTATAATAAGACACTACGACATCACATCTAATGTGAGTATATAAAAGTACACTTTGTACTTTTTGCTTTGGAGTGCATTTTAACCATTTGGATTCCCATTGCATTTCCATGATATGACTTTTATTTGACAACACATGTTTCATATGTGAAGTAGTTGTTCAAAAGGGGAATATATAATGGTTGTACCTAGACTTGGGATGAGAATAAATCTCGTCCCCAATGAGTGTTAGTTGGGATGTAGTTTGATGTGGGTGTGGGATCATTTCCACTTACACGTCTACCCGTAAGCTTTTTGGTAATGGAAAATAATGCAGAATGTTTGGAATTGGGTATGGAAATAGACAATGTGGGGATTATGTTTGGAGGATAGGTTACAATATTGAATGAGTGATTTGTAAACGAGGGATTTCTAGCCCACTTGCTTCACCAACACCGATACTATACATAATTGAAATCTTGATCTTTGTTCTTGGTCTTATATGGAAAACTTTGTCTTAAAAAAAACTACTAGGCCTTTGTTCTTGGGTGCAACCTGCACACATCAAACTGCTAACAATATATTTTAGGGGAAAATTTTCGTCAATTGGCTTAAATTTTGGCCATTTTCTAGAAAAAAATATTCGCCAATTTGGTTAAAAAATTCCTTTTTTTTTTACATAAATGTGATTAAATTGATAATATTTGCCAAAAAATTACAAGTTTTAATAACAAATTATGTTTTTTTTTTATTGAATATTTGTCTATAGATTATATGTATGATTTTTCATATAAAAATAGTCTTCTAGAGTATTATACACATGTATAATATTTGAATCCTTAAAAAATGCCCCGCTAACAACACAATATTAATTAGGCCAATAAAAAGCAAGACTTTTCTCTTACCCTGTCATTGAGAACTATGTACACACATTTTTACTTGTACCTACAACTAAAGTTCTATTGTTACAAGGCAATGACACTATATTTCCATGGAGGGATTTCTCTGTATGCTCCTGAATGTCTAAATATGCATTCGTCTATAATATCCCACAAGGGATATTAACAACAAATGAACTCCATATGCACATAAAGAACATAGGTAAATACCTTGGAGAAATATCATGGTCGGAGCATTTGTTTGTGATGGTTGGGAATGCAAACACTATGGTCTATTGCAAAACTTCTATAGAAATTGCTCTCTTCAGCTCTGCTCTATACCTAGCTGAAACCTCTTTATTCCCTTTTCATCATATGCACTTGGTCCTACTACAATTATCGTTCCTATAGAAGGATTCTCTTTAGCACTTTCAACAAGAAGTAGAATACCAAGTGTCTTCTCTTTTTCCCTTGCAACCTTGATTAAAAATTGATCATTCAATGGTTTCAAATCTTTGACATCCAACAAAATTTGCAAAGACAAAGAAAAGGGAATGTTGCTAAAATTAACTAAGCCATTCACCATTCCACAATGAATGCTACAATGAAGGAAGTTAGCAATGAATTCAAGGTCTGTAAAATAATCAAGCTTCTCTTTGCAATTACAGATCTCACATTTTTTACATCAATAACGTCGTGAAAAACTATATGGCTTGAGTTATTCTCCTCCTCATCAAACCAGATTACTATTTTGCAGAGTTTATATGGAAGTTATGGAGATCCTTTCGATGGAGGATTTGACATATCCTTACATTGAGATCTGATATTTTCTCATGTTATAAACTCTCATGCCAAGAATGTCCTAGCGTTGGTATTCCAACTGTAGTTCTTTTGCTAAAACCAATAGTTTCTTATTAAAATGTGAAATAGTTTATCATCGGTCCATGCACTACATCCTACCATGGATATACTGTAATGCCCATATATATATATATCGAAACATCGTTATCCTCATAAGCAGTTTATTTCTTAACTAAGACAATAGCTATTCAGCATAATATTGATATTCATACCAACGACTTCAGTAATTTAGATTCATCAAAGATTAACGACTTCATAGCAGAATGAAATAAATGCATAATTTAACAGGTTACCTGGTTCTGATGCTAATTTCCGTTGCCAGCTGCCTTGCTGCTGCTCTCCTGCTAACTGCTACACAGTCCAGTCCTGCTGCAAACACAGAAAAATAATTGCCCAAAACTATTGTCCACCCTGCCAACTAGGAAAACGACCTAGCTCCAGGATATCTATGGATATCCTGGCCCCCGTGCCCAAAACCTCTAGCAACTCGATGCTTGCCTGATCAATATGTCACAACCAGAAAATCCCGTGCCTCAATCTGAGCGCACCAATCTCACAGCAAATCTCTCGGCTCTCTGCAGATAGCAAGAAAACAGTCCAACGCAACCATCCCCCCCTGTCGAATGGTGCGCACATCCCCCTCTTCCCTTCCCTTCTTCCTCCCGACCGACTCACGCCTTTACTTCACAACCACCCCCCGTCCTCCATCCTCCGTCCTTCGTTCCTTCATTAATATTTTATCATCTCGGGATTTCTGGGCTTCTCGCCCTGCATACGCCACCCTCTACTGCATACGCAATCCCTGTTATCTCATTTTTTTATTGATCTCTTAAATTTATGTCATAAGTCATTAAATGTGATCTTCAGTTTGATTATTACTTAATTAATCACACTTGTTTTCTTTAATTAATTTTGCTTTATAATCTTTAATCATTTATTCAATTAAGGTCGTTACATACACCCACCCTTCAAGAAACTTCGTCCCGAAGTTAAGGTATCTGATGTTACAAATGAAAAAGGCATGGTTCATACATTCACAGCAAGTAACTGACAATATCAGTAAGTAAATC
>SNQJ01S0001156.1:35500-56072 GCA_010110895.2 Picea sitchensis | reverse complement strand
AACGTACTTGGGAGAAAGAGTTAGGGAGAAAGAAGAAGTACTACATTGAAGAGTTTAACCCCAATCATAACCATCAACAAAAGGCGTACATAGGGGCCAATATTTCTTGGAGATCTAAAATTCTTATTGCTCAATTAAGGACTAATTCTCATCAACTCCATTGTGAAACAGGGTGCTGGAAAAGGCCAAAAGAAAGGTGGGAAGAAAGAGTATGTATTTTGTGCTCGTCCGGAAAAGTGGAAACATAAAAACATTTCATTTTAGAATGTGAGGCCCTCAAAGACAACAGGGAAAATTATGCAGGTATTCTGGCAGCTAATTCTTGGGATAATCTATTCAACAAAGAGTTTGTTGAGAAGCTGGGAGCGATTATAGTAAAACTTCACAGGAAAAGGGCCGAATACAAAATCCAGATGGAAAAACAATCTGTCCCATAGGCTATTTTTAGCCTCGTGGACGTTAAAAATACTTTCTTTCTTTCAACAAACTCAAACACAACACGCAAATTTAGCACACAAATACATTGATTCGCCGATACCAAATCGAACTCAGCACACAATAGATGGCATCAAACACTCCAACACAAGGATCGATACTGCAACGTAGCACTCCAAAAAATAACAGTCGACGGCCCCTTCACGCCAGTCGACAAATGTTCACGCAACCTTCACAAATGATGGCAATGGCGGTTTAACAGTGGCAGTTTAACCTCTGCTCTGATACCAAATTAACATTTAGAAATTAACACAACGAAATGGAACAGTGAGCAAAGATACTCATAACACTACATTCATCTGAGCGAAACCATTACATTTTATAGGCTCAAGAACCAAACAATCAAACCCTAGAATTGAAGATCTGAAACCACTCATTAGCTTAATTAGTTTTAACAATTTTCTAGGTATGACATTTCTTCATTATTATCCAACAAATTCTAAGGGTTTGTTTGTTTAACTAGTCTATAAAATGGTTTACTTAGCTGAAATCTAGCGATATAAATTTGGACGAAATCACTATTTTTTATTGTTTAAAATCCATAGAAATAAATAGATTTAGCATGCTATTCTTTGGATACTTAAATTTTATAAAAATAATTATTCAAATCTAAGAATCTAATAATTTTCTAGCTAAAATTCCAACAAATATCCATAAAAAAAGATCACCCAAAAAAAATCATTTCATAAAAAGATTAAAAAATTTAAACTCCGTCACTTCCAAAATTCCAAATTAGGTTTTGGAGACATAATATTCAGCTAATAAGAAAATAGATGAGATTTCTATCACAGATCTGGATAATAATACTTTGTGATCCACACATCGAGCAAACATTATCCACGTGCAACAACTAGGGGAACAACAAACACCCAGCTGCAAAGCACTAAATGCTCTGCATGCAAGGGTGTGGGCCGTTGGATTGGCAGAGCGCTTCTTGTTTGCCAAGAGCTGGAGCCACCCCATTGGTGGTTAGTATTGAATTTCTAGTGGTATTTTGTAGTACGAAATGAAAGATGTCAGGCTGATCCGTACCATTTACTGTTGTATACATGGATTTCTGCGGCTAAAATTAAAACTGCATATGCTTCAAATTCAACTATAACATTGCCCTTCTGTTCTTTCAAAACAATCCATGGGTTCTGTATCTACCTAATCAGGAGCCTGTGGAGGGTGAATATGGCGAGTGAGGTGGGTTCTGACCAGGCCGTTGAAAGTTTCAAGCCAGGTGGGTTCTCTCTGAAAGTTTCAAGCCAGAGAGATCCATGGAAGCAGGGTTCTTAGATGCAAAAGTGGAAAATTTCGAGTGGATTCCGTTCGGAGCAGGGAGGAGAGGATGCCCCGGACAGCAATTGGGAATAATTGTTGTAGAGTTTGCTGTGGCACAGCTTTTGCACTGTTTCAACTGGAGGTTTTCCTATCTTCTGGATGAACAGAGGTTGGACATGTCTGAAAAGGATCATGGACTTACAATATCAAGGGCAAATGATCTCTTTGCTGTTTCAACTCCTCGTTTTCCCTTATTTTAGATATTTAGATATGGAGTAGGATATTTAGATATGGAGTAGGTTAATTAGGGAACAATTTTTTCTTTACAGTTTCGTTTTTAGTTTTTTTTAGGAAAAAAAATAAAATAAAAATGACATGAATTTAGCTAAATTTTTAGGGGTAGTCTGATTTTCATATGGATCAAAATTTTATGCATTTCAAAACTTTATTTTAAGGTTTTTGTCCTATTTTAAACCAACTCAGATACTCAGAAAATAAATAATTCTGGATTGGCCGGAAATTCTGCCGCCCTAAAACAGGTCAAAAAAATAACTACTGAGAGAAGATTGCTCCCCAGTTAGCCCACTCATTTAGATACACAGGAATGTTTGTATTGTTGGTTGACTACTTAATATGTAATTTAATATAAATAATGTTGAGGTGATATTATATTATTAAAAAAATTGTTAAATTTAATTGGTTGTGAGAAATTTTTTTCAACTATTATTAAATCTTATTTATGTGTGTAGTTGAGATATTTTCTTATAAATAAGTTTATTGTATTGTTCAACTAAAACTTAATAGTTTCCGTTTATTTTCACGTGCTTACATGATTTAAGTGTAATTACATTATTGAGAATTACTAAAAACAGTCTGAGATATCGCTGTATTGTCCACAAATTTATATAATTTGCTGCATGGAAAATTGTTGTCAAAGTGAACAGCCATCGCTGCATACAAAGGAGACGTTTATTGATTTTTCTAACTAATAGATGTGGGAACCATTGGAAATAAATGCATGTCAGATTTCCACCTAAATCTCACCTTCATAAAATGGGAAAACAAAAGTCTATTGCTGTAGATTTAAGGATGGTTTTAATGAGATGTTTAAAAGATACTTAAGGATAGTTTTAATGAAAGATAGTTTTAATGAAAGGAGAAAAAGTTCTATATCGTTCCTACCCAGGTAAAACATTAATATGCAATCAAATCTAGTAGTTTTTTTTAAGAAGTGAAGTGTTTAACAGAAACTGTAAATAAATTTAGCANTTTTAGCAGTGAAGCGTTTAATGGTGTTTCCGGACTATACGATATTTAATAGTATACATAGTTGGATGCGGTAGTAACTAGTACTCCATATTTAATGTTGTGTATTGTAATTTCACTTAATAGTCTATGGTAAATTTACATAGGAAAATTGCTATTTCAATTTATAATTTTAAATAAATTGAAATCAAGTTTATATTTAAATTTAAATGAATTAAATACATTTATAATTTATATGAACTTTTCAGTATTTTACCTTTAAAAAATTATGCAAACTTCTTAACATTCCATATCAACCATATATATAGGAAGATGTAAACACTAGTATGCTATTAAATCTATATTGCAAAAAAAAATGAGTGAATAAATTTGTATAACCAAAAAAACAGTGAAATATCTTCCAAAAACTAAAACTTTTGAGAGTCAAAATATAAAAACCATATATATTTTCAGAGGAAGATGTAAATATCAATGTGCTAATAAATCTATATGGCAAAAAAATGAGTGAATAAATCTGTATAATAAAAAACACAGTAAAACATCTTCCAAAAACTAAAACTTTTGAGAGTCAAAATATAAAATAGAGTTTGTTGTAACCATCATATATTATCAATATTAAAATGAGAGAGCAGAGTATTGCACACCAACCATGCATAAAGCACTCTATTGAATCAATGCAATGATACATATAAATACATTAAGGTTTGTTTCAAGATAGACAAACTATTTTGATCACTCAATCTATTAGTTGAGCAAATATCTCAACCTCACACCATTAGTTTGACTCTTAGTTGGAGAGAATCTCTCACACAAGGAACTATCTAACAACCTCCTAAACTATAGGATCAAATCATTCAAGTAGAAATTTTTCTCTACCTTACAAACATAATCTCTTCACACATAATTAAAACAAGTAATAAATACACATTTCAACAATCAAAAACTTAAAAGAATCAAGATCAAAACTACAAAAAGAGATGGCAACAATGTTTTTATTTTTATTTTCCTCATATTATGAATTCATTGAGTAACTTGAAAAGCTTCCTTTAACAAAGCATCCTCTCCCTTGTTCAACTCCTAAAAGATATGAGGCTTCAAAAGAATTTGTTGTCATTTTCCAATGATCAATAATAGATCTGACATCATTCAAAAATATTATATTGGATTTTTTAAAGATTTGGATTTTCTTAATATTTTCTTTATAATATTTAAAAAAATCTTAAGACCATAAATTTAGCATAATTATTGGTTTTTATTCCTATTTCTTATATGCACAATCAAAGAAACACTTAATCGTTTTATTCCAAGGAAAACTTGCTTTAATTGATGATGAAATTTATTAATTGATGATGAAACTTAAAATGAAAGGGATGAATTTTTTTTGAGGATTTTTTCACCAAATATTCTATATATTAAACTAAAACATTTAATTAATGATAAAACTTATTAATTGATGATGAAACTTAAATTGAAAGGGATGAATTTTTCTTCAAATATTTGAGGATTTTTTCACCAAATACTCCATATATTAAACTAAAACAAAGAAAAACATTAAATCCTTAGACTCTTTTATATTCTACTAACTTTTCGTGCAATGTTCAACTAGTTACTCATTAACTTTTCGTGCAATGTTCAACTAGTTACTCATTAATTGCAAGTCCACTTTCATGCAAAGCTTGTGATTATTATTTTATTGTATTATAAATATTATGTTCATCTAAAAAGATATTTTTTTCACAATGTAATATAACTGAGATGAACATCTATATTTACAAATCAAAATGGAAAAAAATAAAAACATTAAAATAAAAAAATTACAAAGCACTCAATCAAATACATGTTTTCACATTGCAATATAAATGAGATGAGTATCCATATTTACACATNAATAAAAAAAAATACAAAGCATTAAGATAGGTGGGTCCACCTTCATTGTATAAGGCTTATTAAAAGGTGAAGTGCTTTTTACAATTCAATATAGATGAGCTTTGTAACTTGTTCTCATAAATCAAAATGTAAAAAAACACACAAAGATTTCCTTCCATGTTTGATATATCCCACATCAAGATTTATTTATTATTGTTAGTGTTGTATATTATAGTTAGTGATTTGTATTTTGATTACTTTTGTATCTTTCTATATACTTCATAGATTTAAAATTGATTTTTTTTTTCTCAAAATGGTTGGATATTAAAACATTATATGATATGGTTTTTAGAGTAAGTATTAAAAAAACATACATACTTTATAAATGTAAGAAAGAATTATTGGGCTAAAAAGGAACTCACTTGAGTTCTTAGTTTGTTCATTATATTTATAATAAAACTTTTTGATCGAAGTCGAATAAATCAAACACACTAAAGTCATTTATTTAATTGCTAGGCTCACCACTTATTTAATTGCTAGGCTCACCACTACTTGCCAACAACTACAATTCTAAATGTTGGAAGAAATAATAATAATAATAATAAAGACAACTACATTAGCTCATTTACCCTTAATTGAAGCTATAATCCTCTCTTATGTAAGATGCTTGACCAAAAAACTAGTAGACAGGCTAGCCAATGAAGAAGCAACAAAACAATAGGAAAAATAGGATAGGCTTTGGGACAACACTAAAATGGCAGGTCTGGTTCAGGAATGCAATTTCATTTCTCAATCGGATTGTAGTCCCCCAATCCGGGTTCCCATCAGAACCCATGTGCCTAACCCAACATCAATCCAAAAGACACCTAGACCCTCAATAGCATACCCCTATGTTGACCCTCAATAACATTAATTGGGCTATAAATTGGCCAGCTCCAACCTTCAATCTGAAAGGATTGATAAGATCAAACACATAATAGAGGTTTATTGCGTGGATTCAGACACGAATGAGGGACATTGCAAGGATTGCCTTAACTCCATTTGTACAATAAATCAGTAGGCGATGGCAGCATCCATTATTTTGCAAGAGAAACAACAACTCAACCCTAGGATAGGAAGAAGGTATCACCATTTACTGTGGTTTTATGAGGCAAGTATGTATCCTCCCTGCCATCAACTTCATTTGAAAGATCATTCCCAAAGAAACACTACTATTTTTGGCATAAGGAATACCCACCCCCATTCCATATCTCTCCCAAAGTTGAAAAATTTGTAGAGAAAGCAAGGGGCTAGAGTCGGGGTTGGTGACAAAAGAGTTGAGTGAATTTTGGATAAGAATGCCCTCCCCTAGTACAAGAGTGACAAAAGCTTTCAGTGTAAGTGCCCTATGGAAAAAAGTGAACCAATATGAATAAGAGTCGAGTGAAAGGTAGAGGAAGACACCCCATTCCAAGACTACCTCTCCCACAGATTCATCAAGATGTCATCAAATATACAGAATCCTATCATGCCCAAACCCCTCCAACAACCAAGGAATCCTTAGAGGCTCTAGAAGAAGACGTTTGACGAATAAGGAAACACAATCCAAATGATGAGGTCGATGCAAAGATGACCACTTGGATTCTAGACACCGGGCCTACCAGGGCAAGGGACACCAAGTATTATAGAACAATTGATCTGTATTGGCACATGAAGGCCTTTCTAGGAAGAGCTCTCACTAACAAACCAGTATCCTTCAACGACCTCTCCATGCAAATAGAGTATCTTCAATTGCAAGTAAAATCTCTAGACAAAAATCTCTCTTTCATGGTTGCAAGCATAGCGGGAATCCACTCCAAAGATCCCAATGAGAAAAACCCCCAGGTGCCCGAGGAAAATACTACTCCTTTTGCAATCAATATTCTATGATTACTCCTTTACTTAGCATTTTTTTGTATAATTTATGTAGCCAACATATGGCAGTCAGATTTTTGTATAATTTTTGTCATCGGAACATGGAAAACAATATTAAGAGAAATCACAAATATCATAGGGAGCCTAATACGAGTGATATATATTTTTTTGACACCTCAGAGCTAAAATCCTAAAAAATCAGAAGTATTGCTGCCAGTCAGGCCTACTAGTTAGCAGGTAGGAAACTAACCATATGTAACTCTGTCCATGTAATTTTGTCCATATTTTATAATATAGATTGATATCTTACAAAAAAAATAATAAATATAACTACATTTATATCAAACCACATACACTACTTCCTATATCTTATCAATTCCCCCAAGGTTATGTTGAAAGCATCCCCACTATCTCACACAAATGTGGGAATTGAGCTTGAAACTCGTCAATAATGAACCACTTTGGTTGATTCAGGAGATAATCACATTGTCCCACTGTATACGAAATCTTAGATCCATGTCATAGTGAATGGGTGCGCAATTCTAACACTGTATCTTCTTACAATGGATTCTGGAAATCATGAATATTGTGAGTGTAATGTGTAACGGGAACTCCTTCTTCTACTGGAGGATGTTTGTACAACTTTGGATAGTTCACATTAATAACTAGATGGATGTCTAGCTGAGCTAGGATGTCTAACTTGAATGTACTTTATCCCACTTGTTGAAGAATGGTATAGGACCATATTGAGGAGGCTAGAGCTTGTGATGTTGTTGGTATTTAAATAATTGTTTGGGAATTATTGATCCAGAATCAGATTCAGAAGCCTGATAAGGCTTAAAAAGGCTCAAAAATGAAAGTGCTCGGAATCCGACGAAACGAGCGCCATTACGTCCGTCTCATCTTCCTGATTTCGGCCATATATTTACTTCATCAAACGGGCTCCGTATGCGAAAGATATTGCGTTCTGTCCGAAAACCCAAACAGGGAAAAAAAGGGGATGATTGTATAGTCCATACAGTGCCACGTGGCATGCTGATTGTACAGGCCGTACAGTCCGTACAAATGACATGGAAATTCCTGAAGATGACACGTGGCAGGTTGATGTGGCATACATGCAGACAGTTGGACCAATCCATTGGTGACACGTGTCACCACTATAAGGGTGACACATGGCATGGGACGACGTCAACAATTGACTGGGAAAGCACGGTGGCAGAATGACGTGGTAGACATGCGGCAGGCTGACAGGGCAGTACGGTGATACATGGCAGGTGACGTGGACCAATCGACAATTGACACTTGGCACTTTGTGATTGGTGGTTGATGTGCCACATGGCCCAGTCATGGGATACCACGTGGCACCCTATGGTTGGTTGATGGTTTATGTAAAATTATATGGTTTCAACGTGGGTCGAACCCGCGACCTATCCTCCGGGCGTGGTTCTTATTATGTATACGACGAAGTTTTTATTTGAATTTGCATTAAGGTTTTGTCAGCGGGGGAAAGGGCTGGGGCTTAGCCCCAGCCCTCGGTTCAACATATGTTACCACATGACCGGGAGCGCGGGGGTTTAACTGTGCGGAGTATGGGATAAGGGCTAGCCCTTGGTCCCGCGCCACCATATAACCGCCATCCAACAGAGCCGGGGCCTATCCCTATTTTGGGCATGGATTAGTTGTTAGCTCGGGGTCCTATGACCACGCCATCGAACCAGGAGCCAGCAGAGAGGGGCCAACGCACGACCATTGGAGCGCATGACCACATGGTCGCTCCTCCATATGACCAGGGGCGCGCGTTTTGGGGGCTGCACCCAAATTCATTCAAAAGTGGGTTTTATTGCTAAAGTTTGGATTTTTAAAAGATTATATGCCTGTTTTAATTGATTTTCTCCATTTTTGGGAGATATTGGGCATTTTTTGAGCCAAAATTTTGGGAGGAAGTTGAGGATGGATAACCAACTTCAGATCTATATAAACCAGGCCTGTTTGAGGCGATGGAGGATAGTCAGAGCAGAGTTATGCTGAAGGGAAGCCAAGCCAAAGCCATTTTTATGCAGGGAAGCTATTGAGGAGAAGACGCTTGCAGGTCATTTCTGGGAGCTCCGAACGTCCGTTTTGCATGCCGTTTTCTTTGCAGGGTTCTAGAGATCTAGAAGAACATGACCATATCAGTCTTGTAGCCAATTGGCACTGCTGCGATGTACTTTTGAGCTTTTGAACATAAATAAAGAAGCCTCCCCCACATAGACAAAGGCCTAGAGACGTAGGCAAAGTTGTGCTGAAATCCGTTATCAATCTGCGTGTTATGATTTGCTGTCTATTATTTCATTTCAGATCTGCATATGTGTATATGGCTATCATAATTCCTCTTCTTTCCTCATTCTTTCATTAAGTTTCTCAAATGGTTAATTAACGCATGCAAAATTAAAACTCAACCATAGTCATTAAAAGATCCTACGGATCAATTATAGACCCAATCACCCATCTGGAACGAAGAGGGAACCCTGTATTGATATTTCTATAGTTTATACTTATGTTGTGTTTCAACAAGTACGTTCTAAGCCACATTAGGGGAAAATTTTCGATGAGTTTTTCCCAAAATTCGACCATATGTTTAGAAGGATAGTTGAAATTGCAGATTTATGTGGTTGATGTTACATATTCTGGGTATCCTGGGGGATTTTGAGGGTGTTGGATCAATTTATGCATTCAAAAACATGATTTAAGTAATATAAATTTACGATTTCTCGAACAATTGCATTGTCGAATTTTGGTGATAATTGTCAGGAAAAGTATAAAATTTAGAACATTTAGACTATGCCTAGGAGAAGTCTCTACCATTTGGACTTTTTTCTAGCATTGGAATCATGTTATATAATTTTTGTCAAATTGCAATTTTTCATTGCTAAAATTGCATTTTGAATACATAAATGGATTTAAAACCCTAAAAAACTCTTGTTGCACTTGATTGTCCAATCTCAACAATTGATATCTATGATTCCACAAAAGTTTCTAAATTTTTAGCCATATTTTGAGAAAAAATGGTTAGAAAAATACAAGCACAAAAAAGTCCAAATTGTAGTATGTTTAGACTATGTTATGGTTCTACACGAGAAGAAACTTGTTTAGAGATATGGAGTAGTGTTATTAATGCCTTACCATGTTTTCTTGTAGAGTTTCATTCAATAAATAAAAATCCCTACATGATAATTTTTTTAGAAGTGGTTCACGACATTGCTTTATGAGTACTTTCTACGTCCACGTAATAATCCCCCTCGAAATTTGGAGAACATGGGGAGGTCAATATGTTTTGGAATATTGAGGGCTCAACACCAAGAGCACGACATGTCACTTGCGGGAATTGAACTTGGGTGGGGGGAAAACATTTAGTGGAACAAGCTAAACCCAATTGACAATCCCTACGTGATATTAATATAATATTGTTGGTATTATGAAATTTTTTCCTATGTTACCAATTTAAGATATTATAGAGTTTCTTGGGCTTATTAAGATTATGGAATTTTAATACAATGTAATTATGAATTATATACTTGAGATTGAATTTCTTTCCAAGAAGATGACATGGTTTACATGAAAAGGTTAATAGAATGCAGGCATGAATAATATAGTTGAAAGTAAAATTTCTTGTAATGAATAGTAGTACTTGGGTGAGAGTGTGCAATTTCATGTGTTGTCAATATAATTATGAATATGGCATTATGGACTTTATTCTCATGTTATTATACTTCTGTAGGCACAGAGATAGTATATATAAATGAGTTAGCATTGACTTTCATATTAGTTTTATTTTGACTTAAAAAATGTGTATAAATTTTAATGTTGAACATAGCAAATAAAAAAAATAAAAAATTCAATATAATAAAATTAATAATTTTATGACCTATGATTGGTCAATAAATTGATAGTGTTATTGCAACCTTCACTTCATTCCAGGTTTGAAATTAATTTTTACATGACTATATATGAGTGTCACTTTCTTATAAAGTACAACTCTATTGATAAAATAATTTTATAACAAATATTAAATAAAAACCATACATATGTTCATATTGAATTAGCCCTTTCACAACTCCCAAAACACATTGAATGGAGACACTTTACCCATCAAGGTTGCATGAGAGCTTATACCTGCCGATGAAGTCCTTATCAATAGACAATAAGAGATGCATTTGAACAACCAATCACAATTTAGAAAAATGTTTTAAAATAATAAAAACAAAATTAAAAATCAAATTGTAATGTTATACCTTTAAAAATGCTCTAAATTATTTTGGTCAAACCCCAACTAATAGACTATCAATAGGATATCCAATACTATATACGCAGTAGGTATAATAACCAATATCCCTTCACATTATTTTGAATGATCTAAAAAAACCCAATTTCATAAAACATTTAGATATACATTGTAAAACACTCAAACTTATATCTAAGGTTAACACTCAAAATTTGTAATATAAAAATAAAACTTATATTTAAGTTTAACCCTTAAAAAAATTGTGAAAAAAAAATCCAAATGCCATCAACTTAGAATTGTACAAAATATTATATTATTTTATTTTAACTTTAACACTCAAATAATTGGGAAAGAAAAAGTACAATTGTCATCCATTTAAATCCTACATACAAAATATTATTTTATTTTATTTAAATGTGCCTAGGAAAAAGGTACCCATGAGAACAACCATATTTACTTAACAAGATGGGCCTCCAACTTTTGACAATATATACAAAAAAACAAGAAATATTTATTACAATAACATTGGGGGAAGTGAAAGCAGTGATAAGACTTCAAAGTTTTTGGCCAATAAGATATCACATAAATGAGATTTAAAATTTAAAATAAATAAATATTTTTTAAAACTTTGGATAAAGGGGTGTATATTTTATGGTCAACCATGAACTAATAGAAAGTCAAGCCTAACTCAAAGCTATATACCATACGGATCGTATCCCTTCACATTATTTTGAATGATCTAAAAAAACCCAATTTCATAAAACATTTAGATATACATTGTAAAACGCTCAAACTTATATTTAAGGTTAACACTCAAAAATTGTAATATAAAAATAAAACTTATATTTAAGTTTAACCCTTAAAAAATTGTGAAAAAAAAATACAAATGCCATCAACTTAGAATTGTACAAAATCTTATATTATTTTATTTTAACTTTAACACTCAAATAATTGTGAAAGAAAAAGTACAATTGTCATCCATTTAAATCCTACATACAAAATATTATTTTATTTGATTTAAATGTATCTAGGAAAAAGGTATCCATGAGAACAACCATATTTATTTAACAAGATGGGCCCCCAACTTTTGACAATATATATAAAAAAACAAGAAATATTTATTACAATAACATTGGGGGAAGTGAAGGTAGCAATAAGACTTCAAAGTTTTTGGCCAATAAGATATCACATAAATGAGATTTAAAATTTATAATAAATAATTATTTTTTAAAACTTTGGATAAAGGAGTGTATATTTTATGGTCAACCATGAACTAATAGAAAGTCAAGCCTAACTCAAAGCTATATACCATGCCTATCGGCAGGTATAATAAAAAAGAACAAGCAGAAAATAAAATCAACAACTAAATAAAAATAAAAATGAATAACAAGTAAGTAGAAAATAAATTCAACAACTCAATAAAAATAAAAATGAACAGCAAGTAAGCAGAAAATAAATTCATAAGTTAATAAACATATATAAAAAAAAAACCATCAATTACCCAGAAAAGTTAAAAAAAAAAGGTAAAATTAATCGTTCAATAATAATAAAATATAATAGTAAGTGTAAAAAAAAGAAAAAAAAAGTAGATGCGTTTATTTTTCTTTATAGAAAAATAGCTTCAGTGGATCATATATATATATATATGACATTTTTTACTTAATTAAGATATTAACTCAAGAAAGGGGTATTAGGGTAATCTTGGATTTTCTTGGATAAGGGGTTCTAGTCTTACAAGGGATATCATCGAAGAATGTGGAGAAGCGTCATTTGGAATTATTTATGAGGTTTTCCTTGAAAAAAAAATCATATTTTTAGAAAAAAGGAGTTACAAGAGTATCCAACACAAGAAATTTTTTATGGTTAATAAAAACTATATTAAATTTCAATATTTAGTTAGATATTATAGGGGGAAAAGGTTTCATGTAGTGTACAATATGATCCAAAGGTAATCAAAGTCCCAAACTAAAGGTGAGAACCTCTAATGCATCATACTAATAGAAACATCAAATAAGATGTCTAAGAAAAATATTATGTTGTAGTTGGAGTCAACCCTAGGCAAATCATCTTGTTATTATGGTGTTTGGTTCTTCGACCTTCATTTTGTGGCTCTTGCTTAGAAGTATTAACCTCCTAGTTATTGTTTTCATATTTACGATTATCCTTGAAAATCGACAGTGGCACGATGGGAAATTAATTGTTCAAGGGCCAAGCCAGAAAATTATGATGATAATTAATGCCATGCTCACAACATTCCCTAATAGCCTTGCCAACATAATGACAAGGTTGACCACCCTTGTGTTGATATAGTTGAGATCAAAATTGTAACACACCCCACACTCCCTTCTAGGCATATGTCATTGCAATTCAACCTTTGACACAGTGTGATTTCATTTTTTCCTGAAACGGGATCAATGTAATGCACCTAGCTCCATGTTGAACCAAATTACTACAATTCTTGCTCTGAATACATTGTACATTTTTTAATTTCTTTAAACCCGACTTGTATTTACCATACTTTAATAACTCTTACACCATTAAGTATACATCATGGTCACCTTACTAGGTATAATTTCTCAACAAGGTACTATTGGTACCTTGTTATGCATGTTATGAATGCATATTCACACTACCATGAAATGCAACATATAACATGATAATAGAAACAATACAAACATGCATAAGCACATATAAACCATAAGCAACATATGTACACAAGATAAAACATAGCATTAAGCACATAAAACCATATTCATAACACTTATCTTGTGTAAATGGCACCAATTGGCTACATACCTCAGATGTTCCACCCATCCATAGACACTACAGGTCACCCCTGTGTTGGGGCTATGACTCTACCAGGGAAAATGCACTCTCTCTAGGCCAAATAAGGTCTCAGAGTTAGTACTAGGCTCCAACTATGCCAAGGTACCAAAACTCCAGCATCAACTCCAACCAACTTTCTCTCAATCCCCTTAACCTGCACAACCCAAGGAAGTGTAGCCCCTTCTTTGCACTACAGTCTCGTAGGCTCATGCTTCCCTTCCAAGGCTCCATCACAGGTCAGACATGATTTATTATAGTTGTGGCTCCAAGCTCACTCATGTTCCTCTCATGGAGTCTCCAAGTACCCTCCAAGCCTCACACCAAGGGAAACCTATCCTAGATAATTCCCCCTCCAAGGCTCCAACCTTTCCCAAGGAAACCCAAGGACAATTGTTCCCAGTAGTCACATGGGATTCACCTAGAACCCACAAGGTATTCAAGTCATAGGGTCTCACTAGGTCACTAGCTCACACCCATGACATGCAATGGTAACAATGTAAAATAATTTCCCCAGTTTTCCTAAGGTCATACTTTAAATATTCATGGCCCCTTTTTGACAAATGACCCTCATGGATCAGATTCCCACCACTCAATTGGAACTTAGGAAATGATATGAAATCATAACTTAGGACTTAGGAATATTTTAATATTTCTTGGCTTAACCCCTTAGCTTAACCCCCATTCCTTCTCGTGGAGTCCTAGCCCCCCATACTTTGTTTTTTCTGACTTGGTCTATAGCCGTGATGTATTGTATTAATGTATATGAGTGTGATTACAATCCATAATTCTAGGCTCAACATCTGTTATCGGGTAAATCGGTGAATGCAGACATAGACTAATCCCCCTAGATCCACCTAGATCTAGAACAAAACACGACAGGACATGGTGATTTCCCTAGGCTCTAATCATCAAATTTACTACCGAACAAAAGATGATAGACATACCTTTAAATGTCATTTCCTTATGTCTTTGGTGTTCCTGTTTTGCTCCGGTGCTCTTGTGATACTGATCTTGCAGTGAGACACAAACCAACCAAAGTGAAAGCAGAGAGAGTATATTCAATGACAACCTATGCATATGATCAAGTAATTATGCAATAAAACAGAGATAATTCTATGGGAAAGAAACATGCCACTGTATTATATTAATAATAGGAAGAGAGATTACAACCAGATGCCTTGATGTCGTAAGGTTCCTTCCGACAGTTCCTTGCTTCCCACACACTTTTGATCCAAGAATTCTGAGACTATAGATTTGACATCTATCTTGACAAAAGCAAAGCTCAAAGCCACTCTAACCAAGCTAATAATTCCAAGCCAAATCCAACTACAAAAGCCAAGCCCCAAAACCAACTAACTTTCTCCATGAGAGCTCCTCTCCTTTTATAAGTTGAAGAGGATAAGGTGAGGAGGTTAGGATGATCCCACTAAATCATGAAAGTGAGTAAGATCCAAACCATTAGAAGGCCACCTCACCATAGAAGCTTCTCCTTCTAGAAGCATCGAGAAAATGTTCATTTTTCCCATGTACAAAGGTCGTCGCAACCTGGCTATAGTGCAGCCCATGAAAATTCTACGCCCTAGCTATAGTGCAGCATGCGGAAATCAGGCATTTCTGCACCCTAGCTATGGTGCAGCCCACGAAAATCCTCCAAAATAGGGTTTTTACAGAGGAAAACACAACTTCTTCTCTCAAGGAAAGTTCTTCTTCCTTCTTTCTTCAGGAATTCAGGCCACTGACCCCTCTGAAGGAAACAAATAGGTTTACATAATTAACAATCATAGTGGTGATGAAAATAATGTGTAACAGAGAGCCCCCCAAAGTATGAAGTTAGAATAGAGTGATAGTTGAAATACTTTGTCGAGTGTGTGTAGGGAACAAGGAACACGCCGGTTGGAAACCTGCCAACAAACAAGGAAATACAGTACAATAATATATCATCACTGAGGTAGGCATTCCCATACTCAGAATACAAATGACTCAAAGCATAAATTTCGACATGTGAAGATCCATGTCAAGTAAGAAAGGTCATGGCCACCAAACATACATTGTGGATCCATGCCATTATGACTCAAATCTGAACATAGACACCAAAAATACACTATGGATATATGTGTTAAAGACTCAAATTTGAACATAGCCACGAGATATACGATGTGGATCTATGCAACAGTACAAACTTAATATACTCCAACGCAACCTGAATCTGTTAGAAAAGATTCAGGGTCTTCGTCTCCACCACTCTATAGTACGAATCTAACCATGTGATTATAGGTGTTGAAGTCGAACATGGTAGAAACCACTTGATTACTGGTCATTAGTGTATACTGTGAACAAGTGTGAGGGAAATCACCATTAATGTCAATGACTCCCAATGTACTCTAGTACAATCCAATGAATGTGAATCAATGATCTGAGGTCGAACATTCAATGGAATCTCCCGATCAAGGGTCAATAATGAAAACCCACTGTCGAAAGCGAGGAAACCTATCATTGAGGCATACAAGTTCCAAGGTACCAATTAGTTTCTAAGTCTAATTCCTGGATAATGAGTTGAAGTCAACAGGAAAAGACTCGTCACATGAGGGCCTTAATGTATCCCCCATCAATGACATAAAAAAAGTAACAAGATTTGATGAAGATCAGAGTAACAAGTGATTCAGGACTGACTCATGGATGGTCGACACAATAGAAGGCTTAAGGAATGCAGAAGTGGTCGACGTAATAGAAGGATTTATAGGTTGAACTTCTCTTTGAACATATTGACGACACAACAACTGTCTTGGAAAATACCGACTCAACAATAGGGATCACAGACCAATTTGTAATCTTATAAAGGAGTATGACCAAGAGACAAGCGGGTTTTCCAGCCTAGACACAAAGCAAGTGAAAGGGTGTCATTTTCAAAAATGACTCTTCCATGGAATACAAGTTTAGACACATTTCTTTCCCATTTTTTCCCCCACCATTTCTGGTGAGTACCTCTTTATTTTTATGCAAGATTGTGGAGGATAACATATGCTTTTAATGTAAGATCATCCTTCAGATGAGTCCCTCAGAGTATATTTAACGAACCCTAAGAAAGAGTGGTTCGGTCCCATATGGGCCTTTCGATGTTTGTTTTATGAGTCCAAAGAAAGAAAACTCATGGGTTTTTCATATTTAGAGAGTCTAAAAAACACTTAAAGAGAACTCTCCCAGTTCCTTTTTCGTAAAGTAGTCTGATGAGACCGAAAAAGAGATAAGCTATCGCTCAATAGATGTTTTCTTCAAATACTTTAACGAGCGTGAAAAGAACAAGGTCGCTCGACAATCTTTTCATGTTTAGAGAGTCTAAAAAGAGCTTAAAGGGAATTCCAATGGGTTCCTTTTTCATATAACCTTTACGAGTCCGAAAAAGTGATAAAAGTATACTCGGTTACATTCTCACGTATTTACGAGCATGAGAAAGAACAAAGACTAAGCTTGGTAACTTATTCTCATGTATTTACTAGCATGAGAAAGAACAAAGACGAAGCTCGGGATTGTTTTCATTTTTACGCAAGCTTTAAAACAAAACAAAACTATGCTTGGGATAGATTTTATTTTTTACACAAGCTTAAAAACTAAACGAAAATTTTCTTGGACCTGGTTTCATTTTTACACAAGCTTGAAGAAGAGAAAACTATGCTTGAGGTAGGTGGTTTCATTTTTACATAAGCTTGAACCATAGAAAAATATGCTTGAACTTCCCAACTCATAACACATGGATGGTTGGTACTTAGCCCCCAGCTTAAGAAACTAGTGACTTTAACTTCAGCATGAAGTCCAGAGGCTGAAAGCATTGCCCCCCAAGCTTTGTTTCGTCCTACTACAAAGGAGAACGAAATGAAGCTTCAAATACTAGACGAAGGATTTGACTCAAACAGAGAGGGGGAACAATCTATTTCATTTTTTAACGAGCTTGACACAGGAACAAGAACTATGCTCGAGAATCTAGGTTCAATCCCTAGACCTATGTTTCATGTTTTAACGAGCTTGACACAGAAGCGAGAACTATGCTCATAAGCTCTATTTCATTTTTTAACGAGGTTGCTACAAAGACCCAAAAACTATCCTCACAGCTGGTTTCATTTTTTAATGAGCTTGAAATCAGAAAACCATGCTCAAGGACTGTTTTCTGGATCATGACTTACAAGAGGACAATTATCTGGAAGGACACCATGTCAAGGGACAAAACTCGGTCATGGCCTCCAAGAGATCTTCATTCGAAGGAAGAAACACATGTCGAGGGCTACAATAGGGGTAAAGAGATCAGGTTCTAAAAACCCGATCGAAGAGATCACCATGTCAACTACTGGATCCAAATCATCAGATGTTGAAGTCAAGGGAGACAATGCCACATAATTAACATGTGGCAGGGGCGATACTGTTTGCATATAAGAACCACTAAGGGAGGTAATCCAATCAGGACCGATGAATGAAAGTTGATCAATTGTCACAATTCTTCCATCGTGAGGGAAAGATATCACACGAAAAAGAGTGGACACAATAGCCTTCAAGGCATAGAAATAATCCCGCCCAAGGAGTAAAGTGAAATCCAAGGGGTCTTGGACTACCATGACGTCAATAAAGACAGTTTTCCCTCCCAAAGTTATAGGAAACTGAGGAAGGGTCCCTAAAGGTTGACTGGTTCTTATGTTAAAAGCTAAAAGATTCGACGTAACTGGCGCAAGGTGAGGACAACCCAGAGCCTACCAAGAAATAGAGGACAAAATACTAATGGACGCACCTTCATCTATCAACGTCTGAGGAACGTCTTGACCACAAACCTGCACTGTAATATGGAAAGGAATGTGAGAGGGAAAACGAGGTCTAGTTAGCACATCCCAATTAAAAAGGATGACCTCATTACTTGGAGGGGGTTCCACAAGAGAAGGAGGAATACCCCTCGACACAATAGAGTCTGTATCAACAAGAAAAACATGGGCATCATTGGGTTTACTCTCTAGCGGGAGAGTAGGATCGACTGATAATGGCGTCAAATTGACCACTTGGGTTTCATTCTCCAAGGGGAGAATGGGGTCGACAGGTGGATATGAATCGACCACTTTGGTTTCACTCTCTAACGGGAGAGTGGGATCGACCAAGGAGGAAATCAGATCGACCACTTGGTTTTCACTCTCTGGTGGGATAGTGGGATTGATCGAGGATGGAATTGGATCAACCACTTGGTCAACTAGTTCAACTAAGGACATGACCAGATTGACTACCTGATCAACCGGACTGACCAACGAAGGAACTGGATTGATCATTCCATCAACTACAGGTGGGTTGAGAGAAAACTTACGATAATCAATTGGAAGTTGAGGCTGTGAAACAGTCATGTCTTCCAGGAATTTTGAGGCTTCTTCCATATGAGGGAAAAGATGAGTTAGATGAAGCCCTTTACATAACATACACAAAAACTTGACTCTACTTTTCTTCTTCCCAACTGTATCTTGACTAGTTGACGGGAGGTCATCAACATGTTGTTCAAACGCTGACAACATGGGTTGGGGAGGGTGTGTAGACCATGCTTCTATAACCTTGGATAAACTAGGGCAATCCTTAAGAAGATGGCTACCCTTACAAATCCTGCAAGGGTACTTGGGCTTACGGGTTGTTTGGGTGATCTTGACATCATCAACACTCCCAACACGATCAACAATTACTAGTTGTTTTCCAACATGTCTGGTAGGGGTTGGAAATTTGGACCCTTGCTTATTTTTCTTCTTCTTAATCTTCTATTTCTTCTTCTTCTTATCCACCGAGTTACTAGCTTTAGAGTTTTCACTCAGTGAAGAAGATGAAATGGAAGAAGACCCTACAAGTGAAGAAGGTAAAGAAGATCTTACTGGTGAAGAAGGTGAAGGATCAACATGAGGTTGATGTTCTTGGGGGGAAGTGCTTACAACTGAAGCACTAACTTCATTCGAGATTACCTGAGTGGAAAACAACCATATCAGTAGTCCAATTGTGAGACCTGTAAGGCTCAAAGTAGCGATGTGAGGAGGACCAATGTTCCCGTAAGAAGGAAAAACAAAAGGTTCCCCTGGAACAAGGGTTCCTTCATTGGTCGTTCCGGGAACGAACACCGTTAAATAAATATCCAACCTAGAGTCTGCTAGGGAGAACAAACAACACACGCTAAAAACCTAGTAACCAAACAAGAAAACAAAACCTTCTCACAATGAGCACACTAGTTGGTGATGAAATCCATCATCGCGGGATCAAAGTAAGAAAGGGTTGAGATAGAGTGAGTGAAAAAGTTACGTTGACGACCTGTTTAACGGACATATGCCTTGGTGCAAGATCCCACACATAAATGTGGGTATACCCTCCAAGGAGTCTGAGTGAGTTTGGCCAACGTTGATTCCAGGTACTGTGAAGACTTGCCCCTCCACAGTCACCTTGTGTAAATACCCTAAAGAGATAGGCCACTAAGGTTACCAATTACTATAGTGATGCCTGGGGAAATAGTCGACAGTCAGATCCACGCGCAAAGGTAGGGTATCTAGCCCGAAATCAACTTGAAAGACTTCCACTCATCATTGTGGGTATACCTTCAAGTGACCCCCATAATACGTGCAATCTCTACACCGAGACCAACAAAGCAGGGTGAGTAACTCTGCCAGTCTCAATGCGACCTCGTGATTGACCCTTGTGTTAGAAGGGCTT
>SNQJ01S0001155.1:155190-297581 GCA_010110895.2 Picea sitchensis | reverse complement strand
CCACAGTAGATTCCATGAAGCCCTTTGCTTCTGGGAGTCGCATCCCCCTTTTGTCGACATCAGCATAATTTTCCAGAAGGGCGACAGTATCTTGATTCTCATTTTCCATTCAAATGAGATATCTCGGATGGAACAGGGGGAAATACCATTGCTCCCTGATGTCGTTGACCCCCATAACATTCGACGCCAACACTTTCTCATGTTGCGGTGGGTCTTACTTTGCGACTATTGCAGTTATTATTATCATTTGCCGAAGACCTCTGAACGTGGTAGGGCCATCAATGCCCGCATCATTGTCGCTGCTTATCACTGCGATCATTGCCTATTGTTCAGAGTATGTTCCATTGCAGAATTGTCTTCTACCTTTATCATTACCGTCCCCGAGGGCGCTGCAGTTGTCTACACCAACATTTCCATCATATTTTTTTCAGAGTTACATCATACGAGCATGGGGCATGCCCGCCTCATTTGTACACAGTTGTATATTGTTACGCACCTTATGGAAGGTCGGGTTCTACCAGTTCCTTTCTTATCCAAAGGATTGCTCTACATGGTCCCGCTCTTGCTCTCCCTTACAACACCATTCTCAGTACAAGAAACATTGATGGATTTCGGCTATACGTATGCTCCTAACCTCATCCATCAGGGGGCATATGTTATCACTGAAATTTCGTCTGCACATGGCGACAAGAACTCCGCATCGTCAAAACAAGAATGAAGTCATTCATGGCATAGGATTAATTCCACAACATTGCAAAAGTGTCAAAAACTATACTAAGTGACCAAAAAATCGAAGGGCGCTTTACAGAATCTGGGTGCATGCGCATAACAGAAACGTACAATGCGCGCATGCACGCACGATGCGTAGCTGTTGGGCGAAAAACCCGCGCACCTGCTAAATGGTGCATTTATTGAAATTGGTCGGCCTCCCAACCACTAATGGATCAGCTCCCAAGTCAATTTGACACCAAATCCGAGCTCAATCCGCATGGTGGGATGGTCAAAGACCTAATTGAGCCCTAAAGAGCCCATTTTCACACTCCAAAGAGGTTACATAAACACCCAATGCTAGGCTATAAAAAGCCATGAATAACCATCACTTTCTCAAGGAATTCCATGCATTGTTATGCTGCCAAGATTGTTAAAGACTCATTCTTTGACAAAGAACACATAGGCATCATTTCAAAAGAGCTATCCACCTCTCCCTTGAGTGGATAAGCTAGGAGTTCTTTCACCCACATTTTCATCTTTTCATTGTAAGGAGAGCAAGCTTGTGAGGGCCTCAAGAGCCTTCCATTGGAGAAAGAAGGGACCCAAGTCCCCTTTCTTCATTGTGCCTTTAGATTTCATCAATAGATCAGCTTATACATTGGTGATATTGGTCCATTTGTATTTATTTTTCATTTTTTTTATATGCTCATAGTTTTAGTGTGTTTTAGTTTAATTATTGTTTATAACTTTGTAGTTTCTCTTTCTAACCTTTTTGTTTACAGCTGTCATGCCTAGCAGAGCCCAACTAGGCATGTAAGCACCTTTTATTTGCTCACCTAGTGACGAATGGGGTGCAAACAGTGGGTATGGATTTCCCGATGGGGAAATAGAAGAGCCTTAGTGTTCTTCCGGCCAATAGAGAAAAGAAGATCCTATGAGCGGACGTGCTTGCGAGCGCGCCTGCACCAAACTGGTTAAATTACTAAGAGGGAAGGTTAAACCTTGTTTTAGCTAAATATAAATGTATTCAACATGGTTGATACCTGGAGCCATGGCATCAAGATTAACCAGATCCAGAAAAGAGAAACCAGATCAATACATGCCCTTGGGTCGAATTTGTTTTGTGAAAGGGTTTCGAAGGGAATTCTATACATGAGATTTGAGATTTGAAAGGGTTTCGAATTCACATCTGAATAAAATAGAACCGAAATATTTGCAATCATATTGATAAAATAAAGGGAAGGCTATACATGAGATTTGAGATAAGCAAGAATTCTATACAAAACAATCTAGGGCTTCTGAGAAGAGAAGGATGTAAAGGAAATAATAATAATAAATTTACAGAACAAGGTAGAGGAAATAATAATAATAAAATCTACCGTGGACAGAGTAATGACCGTTAAGCAGCTCTGCTGCTCTTCCCTTGAAACGTTGGTTGCTCCAACTCCAGTTGCCTACAATTGTGTCCGACCTCGTCCCCTATCACACAGGAAGATCCAGTTGCCTACAATTTGGTCCAACCTCGTCCCCTATCACACATACACATGACATACGCACACTCGACCCAAACTACTCGGACATCCAAACTCAAACTCGATCTATACTTAGACCACACACAGTCTTTGACAACCAACCACAGAGGCATACTAGACAGATCATAGAGGAGAAGGAGGAAGTTGAAACGTGGTAAGATTTGAGTATATATCACTTCTCAAACTTCCCTTCAACGGATAGATAGTTTCCTTCTTTTGCCTTCATCTTTCTGGTTACAGATGAGACACAATTCCTCTCAATGTTGACATGTGAAACAAATTTCCAAAGCTGAAGCAGTCCTTTAGAGGTTATCATGTTTTTTCAGGTTTGGTTTTGAATTTTAAGTTAAAATCTATCATTCTTTTTTTGGTTTTGATTTTGAATTTTAAGTAAAGGCTATCATGCGTTTTCGGTTTTGATTTTGAATTTAACGGATTGTTAAAGGCTACCATGTAATGGATAGATAATTTATGCTTTTGACTCCCTCTCACTTTGGAACAAGAGATGAGACAAAATTCCTCTCTCTTCAACCAACCCTCGACATATGAAACAAATCCCCAAAGGTTAACTTTATTAATGCATTCGAAGCATCTTCGGTTAGCGATTATCATGTTTTTAGAGTTTTGATTTCGAAATAATTATTTTTTTTTTTCGCTGAGTAATCATGAGTTAGCACCATTTCATTTCATAATTTTGATTATCATGTTTTTTGAGTTTTGAATATTCAATTAATAAGCATTCAACCTGAACGAATGACAAAGATTATACAAGAAATTAAAAAGCTAAACAAACTGGTTAAATTACTAACAGGGCAGGTTAAACCTCGTTTTAGCTAAATATAAATTTATTCAACATGGTCGATACCTAGAGCTATGGCATCAAGATTAACCAGATCTAGAAAAGAGAAACCAGAAAAATACATGCCCTTGGGTCGAATTTGTTTTGTGAAAGGGTTTCGAAGGGAAGTCTATACCTCGATTATCATGTTTTCAGAGTTTTGATTTCGAAATAATTATATTTTTTTATTTTTTTGGCTGAGTAATCATATGAGTTAGCACCATTTCATTTCATAATTTTGAGTTAGCACAATTTCATTTCATAATTTTGATTATCATATTTTTTCATTTCATTTCATAATTTTGATTATCATGTTTTTTGAGTTTTGATTTCAAAATAAATATATTTTTATTTTTTATTTTTGGCTAAGTAATGATATCATTTTAGCACCATTTCATTTCATAATTTTGCTTCACATTTTTTATTTTGAGTATATAGAATTGGAGGTATTTTTTTAAGAGTTTTCATTTGGAAATAAATTTATTTTTTTATTGCTTTATATTTTTTTATTTTGAGTATATAGAATTGGGAGATTTTTTTAAGAGTTTTGATTTCCAAATATATATATATATATATATATATAGGGGGCCTGAGTAATGATATGATTTAGCACCATTTCATAATTTTGCTTTTTATTTTTGATTTTGAATATATAGAATTGGATTTTTTTTTAAGGTAATATTATAGAAGAGAATTTTCACATATTTAAAATTGGATATATTTATGTTTTTACATATTTATTGGTATGTATTTATTTTTCTTTTCTACATTTTTTATTATATTATGATTTCTTAAAATATATGTATTTTTTTGTTTGAAAATATTTATGGTAGAATCTTATAACCACATTGAATGTTTTGTTAACAATAAAATAAAGATAAGGTTTTTTCTTAAAATATATAGGAGTATTCTAAATTCTTTGTTATATGAAAGAACTTTATTCTATTCAAAATATCAATATTTCTAATTAGAAATGTGCAATATTTCAATGATTGATATGTGAGTTGTTAATGTATGTGCATATTTAAAAATTATTTGAACATGCTAATGTTGTCCACCATTTTTTAATATGCCATGACACCTACATTTTTTTAATGAAATCACCATGAATAGGGTAGAGCATGTGATCTTGTTTTGAGTTCCACTTACTAAGAAAGTTGATTACTACCTTAGGTGAATTGGTCTGTATTTACCTTCCCTCCAAATAATATTGTGAGATTAAGATGAAATCATTATAGGTAGGTCTAGCCACAACACAATTTTCCTTTATCATTAACATTGGATTGGGATGAACAACCCTAATAGTCTTCACAATTAAAGGGATTATAATTTTAGTATGGATTAGTTCATGCCTCATCTCAAGAAAAGCATGAAGGTGGTTCTATAAATATTTGTCTCTATGTGCTCACATGGTTGAGAAATTTCTTGGGTCTACACTAAGACAGTGAGTACATGTCACCAATGACATAGGGATGAATTGTATCAAGAATTTTAATGAACTATGAGGATAGTTGACACCAAAAGGTATAATGGAGATGATTAATTTTATTTAATATAAAGGTAAAATTCCCTCAACCTTTATTGTGAGATCTATTCCAATTTTTTTTATTTTCCTAATTCTTCAATGCCTAGTTTGCAATCTTCATTTGTATGGAATGAGCATGATTTTTATGATAGTAAATATCCCATCAAAACCATAAAACTATCAAAATGATATGAGAATAAAAAATAGTGCATATTTTAGAATTTAATAAACTTGATGAGGAGTTCCAATATATGTTTGCATCCTAGTTTTAGTAATAGTGTAATAAAAAATGGACCTATATAATTATTCTTTCACTACTCACTATAGTATGCAACATGGATCCATATCCTTTAAGTTTCTTTGGACCTATGGAAATGATATATACGGGACATAAGGTAAATCTTGTCACTCCTTGAGTTGATCAATGTTTCTAAAGAACTCCTCAGATAATTTTCTAGAGGAAGGTAGTGGAAGTGGTTCCATAATTTTTGGTTAATGAAGGATTATTTATTAGCATTTGGAATTTGATATTCATCCTAAAATGGTGGTTCCCTATACTTGGATTCAGGTGAAAATTCCAAATCCCCCATTTTTACATGTTTCAGGGGTTCTTTAATAGATAAGGAATGTTATTTTCCATTGGGTATAGCCTAAGAAATTGCGAAGAAATGTTATTATCCAAGTAATGGAATTTGGGCATGGGAACATGACTGGGTGGGATCCTACTCTAAATATTCCAAAATTCCTAATTATTTTCAACACTTTAAGTACATCTCATCCCTTAGCTTCAATGAAGAATTTAGACTTATTGAACATGTGGTATACCTCTCCCCACATGAGTTTTTCCCCATCCCTTTCCACAATTTCTGATGTATCATCGTACATGGATCTGATCACTTTTGGATCCCCTTCCATTTGATATCCACTACAATGGGCCTTGATCCCAAGTGTATTACTTGTTTTATTCTTTCGAAAGGGAATAATTGGACATACAAGAAAAAGTGAGATCAATGCGGAAATTAAAATCACACATAATATGAAGTTGAATTCATATCAAGAACTTTTAATTACCGAAAGATTCATTTGAATAGACATTGGCTAGGGAGTCACTGTTTAAGGATGAAAAGATGATGAAAGGCATGTTGAGTATCTTGGTGAAATTTTGAGGAGAAAAGAGTGAAAACTACGCTGAAAATATGAAATCGAAGGTCTTGAGGTTAACCCCTCCAATGGAAATCAGAGGAGTTCCTAACAAGTGTCTCAATGTATATCAAACAAGTGAGTGTCAAACCCTCCAATGTGGTTCAATGGAATTTGTGCCAAAGCTTCAAAACAATGTTGAGGAGGGTTTGTTGAATAGACACTGATATGATATCAAAAGACTTGATGACAACTCCTTCAATGAAAATCGAAGGAATTAACACCACGTGTTCCGATATCACATTGGCGGAGTTGAGCTCAAAGCCTCCGAATTTTATACTGTGGGAAGGACAATCGACGCAATTTCTGGGAAATCCTCCCACCATATGAGACGAGTTAACATTAACTCCTATAATATGATTGGAGGAGTTATCAAAAAGTTTTATGAGGTAACTTTATAAAAGATTCAAGGTTGTGGTTCAAAAATCAGTAGCTAGACAAAAGAGGATGGTTTCACAGTGTGCTCTTTTCGTGGAAGGGGAACTCATATTAGGACCTTGACAGGATTTTGGGATCCATTAGGGTTGATCGATGAGGCTAATCGAATGATATTTGTGTTGTCTAGGTTTTAAGAGGTCATGAAACCCTAAACAATGTGAATGGAGGTGTTTCAATAGTAGATGCATGGCCTCAGTTATAGAGTGTTCGACAACACAGGTATTCCAGCAAAGGATGAACACCTTTAGTAACCACTCACATAACCACATTAAATATCAACACATCGATGTTTTCACATGGTAAAACCTTTATGGGGAAACATACACGACCCCAACCAACAAGACCACTTGGAGCAATTTATTAATCCAAAAGAAAAAAATTACAGAGATATTTTACAAGAGAATTTCTCACAATCAATCATCGGAAAATGACCCTCCATTCTCTTTAAAAATATATCATGGACCAATTGGGTGCTAAGACACATATCAATGGTCGTTAATATAGAGGAGAGTATGAACTGTCAGATCACTCTATGTCGGGAACATATCATGACCATCATATTTCCTAACTACAAATGCATACTAATCCATACTAAAGAAACACACTAAGAAACACACTTTTACCTAACGACACATTAGACCAAGTAGATCTTAACTAACTCCTAAGTGTCTAAATATCCTAACACCCCCCCTTCAGAACAACTTGGGATAGGATTGAAGGATTTACAATAGTGACACAATAGAAGAAGTAAAGAGGCATTAGAGTCTATCCTCCCTTCATGACAACTTCTTGAACTCCTAACATAGATCGAAGTTTGGAAAGATTTGATTTTGTAAGAGACTTTGTGAAAATGTCTGCAACTTGATCTTTTGTACGGAACAAGAGAACTTTAATAACTTTATAATGAATGAGCTTTCTTATGAAGTGCATGTGTAGATCGATGTTATTTCTGCAATGATGTTGAACTCAGCCTTTTGTGAACTTGATGGCACTCTGATTGTCGCACCAAATGCTAGTCGGATGCTGCTGATCAAATCCAAACTCTAAAAGGACCTTTTGAAGACACAAGGCCTCCTTACTTGCATTTACCACTTCTCAGTACTCTACTTCTGCTGAAGAAAGTGAAATAGCCTGTTGTTTCTTACATTCCCAAGTGACAGGTCCTGAACCATGGCTGAAAACATAACCTACACTAGACTTCTGATCATCAGAGTCACCGGCCCAATCTGAATTAGAGAAACCAACAAATAAAGGAGTCCCCCCTGAACTGTAATGTATCCCAAACTAAACGGTGTCACAGACATAGAGAGGTATCCTTTTATCTTTTTTCCAATGGATTTTATGGGGTGTTTTCATATACCGAGAAACAAGACCAACATCAAAGGAAATATCAGGATGGGTATGAGTCAAGTATAAGAGGCTACCAACTAACTGATGGTACAGGGTGGAATCAACCTCATGATAAGTACAGGTGGAAGTAAGATTGACTCCATATCGGGAGGGAGAAGGGGCTTGTTTACAATCATCCATGTGAAAGTGAGGAAGAAGGTCACAAGTATACTTAGACTTGGAAAGAAAAATTCCTTCATTGGTTTGCAAAACTTAGAGGCCAAGAAAATAATGCAAAAAGCCTAAGTCTTTCATTTCAAATTTCTTCTTAAGGCTGGTTTTCACATGGTTTAAAAGTTTTGACTCACTACCAGTAAGGATAAGGTCATCAATATAAAGGACAAGGATTATGAGATGACTTCCGACTTTCTTGGTATAGACATTAGGATCAGAATGACATCTAGAGAATTTGGTGTGAATAAGAAAGTTTTACATTTTGGCATACGAAGCTCGGGGAGCTTGCTAAAATACCATAAATATATTTTTTAAGGTGATAAACAAGGCTAGAGTCATTCTGGTCATAGTGAGGAGGTTGTTCCATGTAGATCTATAATTGAAAATCTCCATGCAAAAAGGGAGATTTAACATCCATCTTATGGACCTCCCATTTATGTGAGGCAGCAAGGGAAAGAACAAGGCAGATGGAATTCATTTTGGATATATGGGAAAAGGTTTCATTATAGTCAATTCCTTCATCTTGGGAATATCCTTTTGCAACTAATTGAGCCTTATGTCTTTCAATACTTCAATTTGATGCATACTTTGTTCTATAGACCCATTTACATCTGACAAGTTTTCTTCCTTTTGGAAGAGGTAGAAGATCCTAAGATCCTAAGTATCTCAATTTGCATGACACGAAGCTTCTACAAATGTCTCTCGATCATGAGTCTTTGAAACTTGAGCCAAAAGAGAAGAGGCTCGTTGTAACTATGAACGTGTTCAACATTGATCTGAAGGATCACCAAAATGACCACCAACTACTTCTCGTGTTGAACAGACCCATGTAGGAAGCGATGGAACTAGTGTTGGTTCACGTTCAAAGGACACATCTAGAGGAAGGTGAGAAGACGAAGGTGTATTTTCATCCTCACTTTCATCATCTGAAAAAGAAACTAGAATAGGATTAGAAGAAGTTACCAACACCGAAGATGGCTCAGAGGCCAAAGAAGGCGCGATCGTCAAATTAAGCTTGCAGACCAAGATATTTTCATCAAGTTTAACATCTCTTTTAATAATAATTTTATTACAATGTAGTTGAAGAAATATATAACCTTTGACATCTTCACAATAACGAACAAATATACACTTATCACTTTTAGGCTACAATGCTTTCCTTTTCTCATAAGGAATGTGAGCCCATGTTATACTACCAAATACACAGAAGTGGCTTACATCTGGTTTAATCTTAGTCCAAGATTATTCCGGTGTTATATTTTTAAGAGCCTTTGTGGGAGTGCGATTGACTATGTAATTTGCACAGTTGATTGCTTCCACCCAATACTTTAGAATTAATCCCTTAGATTGGATCATACAATTATCCATTTATTTTAATGTGAGGTTCTTTCTTTCAAAAACACCATTTTGTTGTGGTGTATATGGAATAGTGTGTTGCATTTGGATGCCCTGTGTAGTGCAGTAACTTATAAAATTATTATACACATATTCACCACCATTATTTGTTCTTAACTTATGAATTTGATGTCCACATTGCTTTTCTTCAAGGGCCTTGTAGGCCAAACACTTGTCAAAGACTTATCTCTTAAGTTTTAAGATGTAAACCCAAGTATGTCTGGAAAAATCATCAATGAAAGTTAAGAAACACTTGCACCCAGAAAATGAAGGAGAAGAAAGTGGACCACACAAATAACTGTGAACAAGTTGCAAAGGGTGTGAGGCATGCGATGAGGCACTTTTGTCAAAACTATCTCGATTATGTTTACCGAGAACATCTCTGCATAAAAAAGGAGGAAGACCAATCACCATATGTTGATTACATAGTTGTTGTAATGAGCAATAGTTTGGATGACCAAACTGCTCATGCCAAATTTTTCTCAAGTCATCACTATGCGCAACAAAAACTGATGAAAAATATGATGAACCAAAGTTTCCAAACTTGTACAACATGGTAATATCATCAGAAATTCTAGTTGCAAGAACATTCTTAGGATCTTTTAGATCCTTGATTACAACTTGGTGAGGTGAAAACTCTATGGTTTTACCTTGACCTAAATGAGTGATTTGATATACTGATAGAAGGTTACAAGAAAGACTTTAAACACATAACACATCATTGAAATGACCATTATCTACTTGAATTGTTCTAGATCCCACAACACTAAGAGATCTATAATCACCAACAAGTATTTTTTTGGTGTTACATTCATTTAGAGCAGAAAATATGTCTTTATCCTTGGCCATATGATAAGATTCTCCTGAATCAAGAATTCACTCATGAGAAGAAGAAGTAGAAGTTGCATTGAAGGAGAAACCAGAAGAAGAAAGTGCATGCACATGAGAATAAGAAAAAGAGGTAGAATCAATATTGATGTTGTTTTTCTTCATCTTTGCTTCTAAAGTTTCCATATTCTTGAAATGTTTGGAATCATCATGACCATCTTTATCATAGAAGTTGCAATGTCTTTCAGTCTTGTTATTTTTATATTTTTCTCCTTTGTCACTATTAAGAGTTGAAGTTGTCTGAGTGGGTTTGGTACCCTTACGTTCTTTGTTGTTGTAGCAAGGATATTTCTTCTTTGGATACTTGGGTTTATCTTTCTACTGAGAAACTAAGGATTTGTTGGAGGTACCTACAGTGTTGATCACTCCAATTTGTAGAAGCTTATCTTCCTCTCTAATCAAAGAAACAAAAAAGGACTCAAGAGTGGGTTTTTGATAAGATTTCACTCGAGCCTCTCTCATGGAATCAAAGGTAGATACAAACACATAATATGCAATACCTAGCTTAGAAATAATAAGATATATGCAACTCTCTTCCTCCATTTCTATCTCACATTCTTCAAATAAGATTCTGAGTGTTTTAAAATTATGTAGATAGTATCCAAGGAAACAAAAATCACTTGGACTTAAGGTCAGTACTTGATTTTCTAATTGTTGTGCTCGAATAATATTGAGTTTTCCAAACACATATTCAATCTTTTTCCAAGCTTCATGGGGGTCATCAATTTCTTTAAGTTGGAACCTTAAATCAGGAGAGATGCACATTCTGATTAGTCCACATGCTTTGTCACTCATATTATCCCATTTGAATTTCTTATCATCATTAGTGGGTGATTTTTCCTTTCCCAAGATAATATGGTACAAGCCTTTACTTCTTAATAAATCTTCCATACGAGATTCCCATTGGAAGTAGTTGGTGTTGGTAAGCAAGATATTACTTGTAGAAGACATATTAAATATGTAGATAATATGGGTTTAAAAACTGAAACTGATGATCTGGATGGAAATATCTCGAAAATTTGTGCGTTTAAAAAAAAAAGTCACTAAAAACAGACTTTGGATGTGAGATTTGTGCCCTTTTAAAAAAAGGCATAAATGATATCCAAACGACCACGTGATAGTGTAAGTTGTTTTATGAAGTGGCCCACTTTTATAAAGAGAAGTGGGGATCACTTTTACAATGAAGTTACTTTATAAAATAAAAGTTGCATGCAAAATAAATAACTAAAAAATAAAATATTAAAGCTAATTATAGTGATTCAGTTTTATACTTGAAGTGAAATACACTTTACAATATTGAATTTTTTAGGAAGAGGATTGGGGTTGTTGTTGTTGTTGTTGTTGGTAGTGGCCTTGGAGAGCATGCTTAAAAAAATCTCTTTTCACACAAGAATTTTTTTTTCTTCTCGATGACAACAAGGGTTAGATCTCAATTAGCTTACCGAGAAGATGCACCTTTTCCTATCTATTTTTTATTTTCCAGGATGATACAGGGCACAGGGAAAAGAGGATATGTATATCTAAAAGAGTAGCAACCTGAAAATAAATAATACAAAACCGAAATAAAACCAAAATAATAATACTCTACAAAAAAATTCAAATTGCATATGCATGCTTTATACCTTCGAATCAAACTGATATGGATGTATCTTGGGCAAACAGAAACCTTTTCGAGTGAAAATAAATGTGTTCCTGAATGAAACGAGTGCTCCAGACTCAACGGAATAGTTCTCTCAGCTGAGAAATGCACATAAATGACAAAAGATGGATATGCGGAAACTTGGATTCATGATCTCGATCTACAACAGGAGCGGGTCTTCAAATAGGCTCTAATACCATGTTCGATAACAAAGGTATTCCAACAGAGGATAGAACACTTCAATAACCACTTAAATAACCATATCAAAGATCAACACACTGATGTTTTCACTTGGTAAAATTCCTACGGGGAAACATCAACGGCCCCAACCAACGCAACCACTTAGAGTAGTTTATTAATGCAAAAGAAAAATATTACAAAGAGATTTTGCAAGAGAGTTTCTCACAATCGATCATCGAAAAATGACCCTCCATGATATTTAAATAGATATCATGGACCAATCATGTGTTATTCCACATATCAATGGTCGTTAATATCGAGGTGAGTATGAAATGTCGGATCACTCTATATTGGGAACATATCATGAGCGTCGGATTTCCTAAGTACAAATGCATACTAATGCATACAAAAGAAACACAATTTTACCTAACGACACATTAGACCAAGTAGATATTAAATAACTCCTTAGTATCTAAATATCCTATCACAGAGGATGTAGAGGATAGATATGAAAACAAGAGGGTAGTGTAGAGAGGAAAACATAATAAGAAAAAAACCTAAACCTAGCAATGGAAATGCCTTGAGGTTTACTTGACAATGCGCTACCACGTGGAATTCCATGAGAGGCTATGGATATGAAGGAGAGAGATCGGTGCATTCTTCATTTTGAGAGAGAATTTTTTACTCTATTCCTTAACTCTTGGTGAAATGGTGAGAATGACGGGTCAATCGACAAATATATAGAAATCGACAATTTTAGCATTTAATGTCATTGGTTGGGTATTTATGATCAAAGGAATCGAGGTTAAGTCCTCCAATTTACATCATAGGAATTCATGGGAATCCGTTCGATGCATATCAGAGAATTTAATTGCAAGTCTTCTAATGTTGTTTGCGAACATGGAGGAAATTCCTACGTTGGACATCGGAGGAGTTGGAGTCAACTCCTACAATTCCATCAGAGAAGTTGAGGCAAACGTGTGTGATAAGTGAGTTTTATCAGAGAGTGTGAGGGGAATTTCTTTGATGTGCATTAGAGGAGTTAGAGTAAATTCCTTCGAGGTACATCGTAGGAGTTAGAGGGAACTCCTCCGATGTTAATCAAAGGAATTAAAGTTAACTTTGTCGATGATCTCAAATTTTCTTAAAAAATAATTTCTTCAAGTATTTCATGTTTCCATTGTTGAATTGAAGTAAGAAAGAATTCCCAAATGGGATTGAGGTAAAGGATGAGCCTAATGGAAGAATCTTTCAAAATTGGTTAAAAATAAGGGGCTCCATTTCTCAAAAATAAATTGCAATTGAATTATGAAAATGGAGGGTTTTATTGCTTGGCACAATGAATGGAAACAAACTGGGAGTAGCCATGAATCTCTATCATATGATATCCATACATGTTTCAGAGAAGGGTTCATTTATCACGTGCAATGTCAATAGAGAGAAAATAGGTCCCATAACTCATATTCTAAGAGAACTTAGATGTTGCAGAGAAGGGGTCAAGTGCTTACATTTGACCATATTGTCTTAAAATTGTTTCTTATCCATATGATGATTGACCAAAGGATGATATGTAGTGAGCATGAAAGAAACGAAACATCAGGAATGATGATAAATCAAGTTATATCTCATTTCTCTTATGTTTCTCTGCTGCTAGCGAGCATCCATAGCCCCAACGGAGATACTTGCATGTCCCATGTGATCTGGAAAGCCTTTCCCCAAGCCTTTACCTTTTGTAAAAGTTGATTCTCTTTTCTTTAGAGAGAGGTGGATGGGGGGATTCCAGTTATCCATTAAATCCACTAAGTATGACCCATGTAATGGTTCTATTTTCTATCTTGATTATCAATGAGTGAATCTCATGAGTCGCGATATCCAGATTACTATAGACATATCTTTCAAATAATTATCTTTCAGTTCACATAATGTAATATTATATTCTTAAGTATGGGTCCTTGGTTCTTTGTTTCATTATATTGTTCTTGCATATTGATGATCCATGTTCCTCCCCTAGATATGACTTTACATAGTTCATAAAAAGTTTTAAATGGTTGGGGTGCTATGTGGATAAGTACCATGTCACAAAATATTTATGTTATTTTCAATAGATGTGATAAAAAAAATGTATGACCAAGACTAATATATTGGGAAATCAAAATATCAAGGTAGAAGTTTTTTAGGAAGAAACAAGAATCTAAAAAAATAAAAATAAAATCAAGGCATACTCTCGAACAAATAGGAAAAATAAATGGGGAGAAAGAAGGTAAAATTTAGAGATTTATTTATGTACAAGTGAGTAGTAGCCTCAAAGGATAACCTATGTAGCGTTTGATCATTTTTCCATTACTGAGGAGACGAAAAAATGAGGAGACAATATAGATCCTCCCAATGAAACTATAGGAGCCACGGTATTCTAGATTTGGTCACCCTTGAGCCAAATACTTTATTCCACAGGAAAATGAAAATGTCAAGAACCTTCTCCAAGTAACTTTCTAGAACTTGGCTCATTTTCAGAACCACCAAGATCTAACTCTGAACAAGTACTCAACAACACCCTGTTTACACCATACTTGTTCCTTCTCCCTTATTTTACCAAGACGATAATAATAGAATGCCTAGGAATTTTCTTTCCTTTTCAAGTTATCTTTCTCCTTAACTCTTTGGAGTATTGGCCTAACTGTTTTCTATCTTGTTTCCTAACCTCCCACATTCTTGGGGGTAGGTTCACACTTGTCCTCATGGACAACAATCACTTTTACCCTCGTGGTTTCTATCCTCTTTTCACTTTTCCCATGGAATAAAGTGTTTCTCTTATCATAGTTGGCTTCTCTCATCAATTTATTTCAAGTAATTTTAAATAAAATAATATTTTCATAAAAACATTTCACCATCAATTACTTATGGTGATAAAAAATGTTAATCAAAGTTTTTCCCAATGTCAAAATTAATTAATCATAACCACATAAATGTACTCTAATATTTAATTTGGAGGGATGTTACATATTCCCCCCTTGAAATGAACATCATCCTCAGTGTTCCAATCAAGTTCCCAACCTTGGAATGGAAATGAATAGGATTTAGTCATAGCCTCTTCCATTTCCCAAGAGGCCTCCTTAGGACTACACTTATTTCTCTACACTTTAACCTGAGAAATGGATCTATTTTGCAACATGATTTATTTCTTGTCGAGTATGAATAATGGTTCCACCTATAACTCTCCCTTGGGTTCCACCAGGATCACATTACAATTTACAGCATGAGTTATACCAGATACATATTTATTCAATAATAAAACATGAAAAAAATTATGTACTTTCAAATGGATTGGTAGTGAAATATGTTAGGCCATTCATCCTACTCTGGCCAACACTTCAAAGGGTCCACAATATCATGGTGTTGTCTTAAAACATTTTCCAAGTCTGAGTGAATTGTTTTGGGCTTTTATTTTTATATAAACATGGTCTCCAACATTAAAATCCTTATGCGTTCTTTTTTAATATACATAAATTCTTTTCTTGTCCCATGCACTTTCCAAATCTTTTTTAACTTTTTGTACAATTGTTTCCATTTATTTTAACATTTTATGCCCTATAATAATCCTGTCAATAAGATCATATCAACTCATAAGATAATGTTCCAATTTTATTGTGTAGTCCATGACTTACATCCGTAACATATCCTCAACAATACGGTTAGTCCTTGTAGTATAACCATCATTTTGAGGATGGTAAGTAATGTTGAAACTCAATTGTGTGTCAATTCCACTAAACAAAGTCTTCCAAAAAATGGAAGTGAATTTTGGGTCTCTCTCCGAAATAATGGTTTTAGGAAACCCATTCAGTTTGAATTTTTCCTTTATAAAACATTATGCAATATTAATATATTTATAAGTTGAATTTATAGGTGATGAAATCCATGTTCATCACTTCCCATTTCCGATCTGGAATGGGTATAGGCTATATTAATGTAGTCGGGTGTTGTTTCTCTTCTTTAACCTACTGGAATTCTAGACATCTCCTATATGGTTTCTTGTGAACTTCTCCTAGAATTAAGTTTTTCAAATATGCATTATTTATCACAAAAAATCTGTTGTTATAGAAAAATAAACCTTTTGGGATACATCTGGATTTTGATTCTTTTCTAGTTAGAGAATTGTTTTGATAGTTTTCCTGAATTTGTTTGTACTCCACGTCTTTTACTACATCCAACTCATTTTATTTTTTAAATTAGATTGGATGTTGCTACTGGAAATTGCATTTATCTTCCTACTAAGGGCATCTTCCACCTTGTTTTCCTTTCCTTTAATGTGTTCAATAACAAAATAAAATTCTCTTAGGAAATCCAAAGACCTAGGTTGTATTTCATTTAAGTGTTTTTGAAGAAATAAATATTTGATACTAACATTGTCTTTTTTTAACAAGAATTTATTTCCTAACAAATAATGTCACCACATTTTCAAAGCTATTCTAACTTAAAATAACCTACCTTATGCGATGTTATCCTATATTAAACTTGCCTACCCTATGCTATTAGATCGTAGCCTACTAAAACCTAGCCTATCGTATCTTACTAGAACTTAACCTACCATAACCTAGCCTAATGTAGTCTAGTGTATCATAGTCTAGAAAAGCATAACTTTCTCCTATATTAGTCTATTGTAGCTTCACCATATTCTAGTTTAGTATACCTTAGCATAACCCTAACTTAGCTTATCCCAATGTAGCCTAACATAGTTTACCCTAACCTAACCTAACCTAGAATAACATACCCTATCATATCCTATCATAACTTACCGTAATACTATAATATCATAACCTAGCTTATCATACCCTAATATACTATAAAATAAGCTAACCTAGCCTTGTAAAACCTATCCCAACCCAACCTACCCTAGGCTAACCAATCATATTCTAGCCTATCTAACATATCACAATCCTATCTTAGCATAGCCTATACTAGCCTTGCCTAGCCAAACATACCCTAATATTTATTATATTAACCTACCCTGTCCTAAATTGCCTCGTATACATTATCCTAGCATACTATATTGTACCTTACCATAACCTACTTAAAAATAGCGTATATAAACCTAACCTAATCAAACCTAGGCTACAAAAACTTTCCCTAAGATAACCTAAGATAATTTTGCATACCTTATATTAAACCTACCATTATTTAAGCTAACCTAATACCTAGGATATCCTAGCTTATATTAGCCTAAGATATCCTAACCTAGCCTACACTAGCCTATTGTAGCTCGACCTAGCATTCCCACCATATGAGAGGACTTAACGTGAAATAATTTGATATGATCAGAGAAGTTACCATGAAGTATTTCTATGTAACTTTGGAAAATAGTGAAGGTTGTGGTTCAAAAATTAATAGCTAGAAAAAAGAGAATGGTTTCATCATGTGCTCTTTTCTTGGAAGGGGAACTCATATTAGGGCCTTGACAAGATTGTGGGAGCCATTAGGGTCAATCGGTGAGGATAATCGATAGGTTTGAAGAGGCCATAGAACCCTAAATACTATGAATGTAGGGGTTTCCATACTATATGCATGGAGTCAGTTGCAGAGGCGACAGAGGTTAGATATGAAAACAAGAAGATAGTGTAGAGAGGAGAAAAAAAACAAGAAAAAAACCTAACCCTATAAATGGAAGTGCCTTGGGTATTACCTATCGATGCATTTCCATGTGGAAGGCCATGAGAGGATTTGGATGTGAAGGAGAGATCTCAGTGCATTCTTCATTTTTAGAGAGAATTTTTTACTTTATTCCTTAACTCTTGGTGAAATGGTGAGAAGGACAGTTCAATCGATGAATATATATAAATCGACAATTTTATCATTTAATTTCATTGTTTGGGTATTTATGATTGGAGGACTTGGGGTTAATTCCTCCGATGTACATCATAGAAATTTATGGGAAGTCCTTCGATTCATATGGGAGAACTTCACTGCAATTATTCTGATCTTTTTGACGAACATGGAGGAAACTACTACGATGGACATCGGAGGAGTTAGAGTCAACTCCTTCAATTCCATTGGACAAGTTGAGGGAAACTTGTGTGATAAGGGAGGTTTATCGGAGAGAGTGAGGGGAACTCTTTTGATGTACATTGGAGGAGTTAGAGTTACCTCCTCCTATGTACATAGGAGGGGTTAGTGGGAACTCCTCTGATGTAAATCAGAGGAGTTAAAGTTAACTTTTCTGATTCTCTCAAACTTTATTAAAAAATAATTACTTCAATTATTTCCTTTTTCTAGTTTCGAATTGAAGTAAGTAAGACTTCACAAATGGGATTGAGATAAATAATTAGGCTAACAAAATATTCTTTCAAAAATGTTTAAAAAGAAGGGGCTCCATTTCTCAAAAATAAATTTAATTTGAATTATGAAAATGGAGGGTTGTAGTACTCGGCACAACAATTGGCAACACAGTGTGATAATCCTTGGATCTCTATAAGATGATATCCACACATGTTTCAGAGAAGGGTGCACTTATCACATACAATATCAAAAGAGAAACAATAGGTCCCATAACTCATATTATAAGACAACTTAGACATTACAAAGAAGGGGTCAAGGCATTAACTTTGACCAAATTTCCTTAAAACATTTTCTTATCCATATGATGATTGACCAAAGGATGAGGTCTAGGGAGTTTGATAGAAATGAAACATGACAAATGATGAGAAATAAATTTTAGTTCATTTCTCTGGTGTTTATTTTCTACCAATGATCATCCATATCCTTGATGAAGATACTTGCATGTCCCATGTGATCTCGAAAGTCTTGTCCCAAGCCTTTACATTTTCTAAAATTTGATTCTATTTTCTTTAGAGAGAGGTGGATGGGGGGATTCCAGTTATCCCTTAAATGCACTAGGGATGACACCTGTGATGGTGATATTTTATATATTTATTATAGATGAGTGAAACTCTTGAGTCATGATCTCCGGAATACTATATAAATATCTTCCAAATAATTTTATTTCAATTCACATAATGTAATAGTATGTTCTTAAGTATAGTTCCTTTTTTCTCTGTTTTGTTCTATCGTTCTTGTATATTGATGAGCTATGTTCCTCCACTATATATGACTTGAGATAGTGCATAAAAAGGTTTACATGGATGGGGTCCTATGTGTATAAACACCATGTTATAGAATCATCGGGATATTTGGACGAGACATGACAAAAATTAAGTGTATTACCAAGACTAAGATATTGGGAAATAAAAAATCAAAGTAGCATTTTTTTCAGAAGAAACAAGAATATAAAAAACTAAAAATAAAATAAATAAGACATACTATGAAACAAATAGAAAACAAAAAATAAATGGGGAGAAAGAAGGTAAAAGTCAGATATTTGTTTATGTACAAGTGAGTAGTAGCATCAAAGGATAGTTGATGTAGTGTTTGAGAATTTTGCCATTAACAGGGAAAGGGTCAGCTTCCCCTTGAAGGTTTTGCAACCGAAAGGTTCCTTGGGAAATATTTTAATTGATAACATAAGGACCAATCCAATGTTGTTGGAACTTTGAATATTTTTCTTTATCTTAATGTGGCTTGTCCCATTTCAGGACTAAATCCAAAACCTGGAATTCTTTCTCACGAATAAATTATTATCAAACCAACATTTTACCATCTGTTGGTCAGTTTCAAACTTGATTTTGGCTTTAGTACAACTTTATTCTAAGCTTCACAAGGTATTGATACGTAATAGGATGATGGGGAACTCCCTTCCTTGAGACTATTGGGTGAGTTGTAGGTAAGAAAGGTAGATATTAGAGGGTAAGAAGGCTTATTTCCCATACATAAATAAATATGGAGAATTCCTTATGGAATCCTTAGGATTGACGGGATCATCCTAGAGGGAATTTGATAAAGAATTGCACATATTTCTCTAGTGATCAATCAAGGTTGTTTTGAGGATTCATATTATGTTTTTGTTTGTGGATTTCAACAATCCATTAACCAGAGGATACAATTTGGCCGAGTACTTAAAAATAATCCCTTTCTCTAATGAAAACTGAGATAATTTTAAATATGAAAAATAAGTTGCATTATCAAACACTAGAGAGATAGGAACTCTAAATATTGTGATGATGTTTTGTTTAAGAAAATTAATCGCTACCTCTTCATTTACTTTGACCAGTGGTACTGCTTCAATCCAATGTGTAAAATGATTGGTAATGGTTAGAATGTACCTGTGTTATTTTGAGGAATGACGTTTAGTATCACCAATGATGTCCAACCCCCATTGTTTATAGGTTTCTTCAATACCAACAAGTTGGATAATAATAACATACTTTTGTTCTTTTCCTATAGTTTTATAGCATGCCTTGTAGATTCTTGACTATCCATGGGAATTCTTAAAATGCATGGGACAATAGTATCTAGATATCAACACTTTGTGTCTGATTGTGTCTCTTGAAAAATGGCTACTGATTGGTTCATCATGGATGTGTTTTAGAACCTTATCAACATCACAGGCACCGATGTAACACTCCATCATAGTTCTCTCACTCTCCCTAGAAATTACTCTAATAAATTAGAAAATATAATTATTTACAATAAGGAATTATAATTCCTTCTCAAATGTCAAGACCCCTCCTTTGGAATTTGTCTCCAAAAATATTGATGGTTTTGGAATCTAGGATGCTTCTGGATCCATAAAGTGGCAGCATGGTGAACAAGAATGCACACCCACATGAATTTGTGTGCATTTCTAGGAACACACACGTGTTCTTGATGTGTCAGGTTTAGAAAAACCTGAACCTCCACTCAGTGAGCCACATAGTTACATTCCTAAGAATGTGTGTGTGTTCTAAAGAATGTGTGTGTGTTTCTAAGAAACACGTATTCAGGAACATGCACACCTTTCTAGAAAAAAATAGAATTAAAACAAAGTGCATGCACTTTAGGAACGTGCATGTGTTCCTAAAGCACACATATTATTAAGAACATGAAAGTGCCCATGTTTCTATTAATATTAAAGATCCATCTCTTTCCCTCTCCCTCTCCCTCTCTCTCTCTCTACCCCTCTTCCCCCTTTCTTTCCCTCCCCCTCTTACCATGTTTCCCTCTATCTTCCTCTCTCTCTTCCTTTGCCTAGGCCCCCACTTCCTTACTCTTCTTGTCTCCCTCTTCCCCTCCCTCTCTCCCCCATTTTTCCTCCATCCTCTCTCCCCTCTCTCTCTACCCCACTCACTCTCTATGTCTTATATCCAACTTCTTCCATCTTCCACCCTATGATTCTCTCTCTTCCACTCCCTCCCTCGGTCACTCCCTTAATCCTACCCACCCTATATCTCTCTCTCTCTTTCTCTCCTACCCCCTCCATCTCTTCATCTAGGTCCCCCATCTCTCCTTCTCCCCCCTCTCTCCACCCCACTCTCCCCGTCTCCCATGTCTCCCCCCTCTCCCTCTCTTCCCCTCTCTGCCCCACTCTCTTTCTCTCCCACTATCTCTTTCCTTCCCTATTTCCCTCTCTCTCCCCCTTCCCCTCTCTTTCCCCCTCTCTCTCTTTACCTCTCTCTACCTCTCTCTCTCTAACTCCCTCTTGTTGACGCCCAAAAGCACAACATAGGGAACCTCCTTGCAAATGGTTGTAACATGTTATTACTTAAATATATTTAATAATATACTAATAGGTGGGACCCTGCGTGTGACTATGATGAAGAGACGACATTTATGTTTTATGTGCTTATGACTTGGTTGAGATATACAGTTATTTTCTTTAATTTGTTGTCAAAATAAGTGACCAAATGATACTATGGGCAATATGGTTTAAAAGGAAATGACATTGTCTTTATATAACCCTCACAAGTGTTATTATGTTGCATCTAGTTTGATAAAATATCCAAACTCCATTTTTTTAAGTTGTATGCGATATATGGTGTGGTCATTACCTTGATTCCATGTTACAAGGGTTGCACACATTGTTTGAATTGGAAGTTTAAAGGTTGAGACATGGTATCACTAGCAAATCTCTCAATGCATGTTACAATGGGGTCTTGACAAAAGTTGGAGCATTGTAAATTTAAAACATTGGAAAACTGTGGGGCATTCATATTGCATTGAATTTATTTGGAGTTAGTGGTTGATGTGGTGGGTGGTTAGATTTATTGTAGTGGCTATGGTCGAATGTGTAAGTGTAGAAATGATTTGTAGTAAATGAACATCGCTCTAACCTACCTCGCGCCTGCCACCCTAGCCATTTCACATTTGATCTTTTGTTGGCTGATGTTTCTCCACTTTGTTCAGCTATGGAAGAGGTATACAACCTTGGTCAACTCTCTTTGGTAATGTTTACACATAGGTCTGGGTTTTCTTTCTACTCCATCCATGAATATTTCACTCTGCTCTTTAATTAAGTCAATAGTTGGCTCTGTAAATACAACTATGGAATTTATGGTGGTGCTAAACTGTTGAAGGAATCTTTGTGGAAAAACCCTTGAAATATTGGTTAGCTCGTACTCCTATACCATATCACCGTTGATAGTTGTGTTTCGAAACTTGTATTTGGAAGTTAGTGTGGAGGTAGCAAACTTAGAATTTGATAAATTCCCTATTCGTGCTCTTTTTGGTCATGGGTTTTGTTGGTTATTTATTGTGCAAAGCTAGAAAGAATGCTATTGTAAGGATATTAATAATAGTTATCTCTTATGATTATAATTAAAGTTATATGAGGGTGTTCCATGCTACATGTAATACTTATGATCATTGTAATATGATCCCTCAATAGATGGGATATATGGGACCTGTTGTGCATACATTGTTGATTCATCCTACCATCTATAGTCTTCTTGATTTTGATCACTTATATCTTGGTTCACCATTTTGGATAGGTCGTGGCCCTTAATGATGTTGGCTGGTTTGAACTCTGGGTGAGGGACAGTGAATTTCATATGAATTTTTAGAATATAAGGTCTAAACTATTTAATATATTTATGGAAAACCAATTCTTGCTTATCCACCAGGGGTAGTTTAGCTCAGTACCTTGTAATATAGTGCTCATGAATGCAACAATATATTCATCATGTTTCTCATCTTTATACATGATCATTGTTGCAAGGGAGTGATCATACATGAATTTATATAGTAATAAATACTTGTTAAAATATGGATTCCATGGATATGGGGTAGCATCTATGGAAGCTTTGATATTTTTGAATGCTTCATTCCCCATTAATATCCATTTAAATTGAATATATTTCTTGATCATCCTTTGAAGTGGCTTCATAATATCAACAAAATATGGATCAAATATTCTCACAAAATTGATTCTCCTAAAGAATGACTGCATTGATTTCTTGTTGTGATGTGGAGGAATTTGTAATATTCTCCTAGAATGGATTTTGTCCTTTCCAGGTCCATCGAAATCTTGTCTTTGGAGATCGTGTGTCCTAGTAGAATGCCTTATGAAACGAAAAACAAATTTTTATTGGGATTCAAATTGATCCAATATTTTCTACATCTTTCAAATATCTACTTCAAATGCTTGTGATGGTCTTCCATATTATTTGAGTAAATAGTAACATCATTAAGGTATACCACCACACTTCGATTGATTATTACTTTAAAAGAGATATGCATTTCCATTTGAAAAGTATCTTTGGCATTCATCAAAATCAATGGCATTCTTCTGTAGGAATACATCCCCCACTTAGTTTGGAACATAGTATGTAATCAGTTGAGTTTTTCTTCAAGAACTTGATTATATCTTAAAAAATCATATAGTAAATCAAACAACTCATATCCAGAAAAGCAATTCAAGATCTGCTCCATTGGGGGAACATGGTAGTTGTCTTTATCAAAAGCATGATTTAGATTCTGTAAATCTATGCAGATTCTTATCTCTCCTTACATATTCCTTATGGGAACCATGTTAAAAACCTAAGTTGAATTTCGAACACTGAAGATGATTCGGGCATCTAACAGTTTCTTAAATTCTTTCTCGATAATATATTTGAGGTTCGGATGTATCTTTCTGAGCTTTTTTTGGAATGGTTTGATACCCTATTTAATTGGTATCATGTGTTGTATTATCTGGGTATGATATGTTTTCAGATCATCCCAAGTGCAAGGAAAAACATCTTGATATCTCTTAAACAATTATGTAAATGTTTGTTTCTCTTCATGTCAACAACAAGTGACAGATTTACATATTTTGGCTATTCAGATGTTCCAAGATTGACCAAAAAATGCAACATGGTCGAGGTATTTTTTTTCGGGTTGGCGGGCCTCCTGAAATTATTTTTCAAATTGAATAACATCAAGGGTCAAAACATTCTTCAAGACACATTTTTTCTTTACTTTTATTGCTTCATCCAGATAATATTGTAGTTCTCGTTGAAGTGCTTCATCATCAATAACTGCATCTTGAAAAGTGTCTGAAATGGTGAGAAAATTGATAATTTGATTGTCATCATCGAATAATATCTAATTTGTGATGGTGTCGGGTATGGAGGGCTTGAAAATAATTTCAACCAAAAAACCATCATTAAGAGGAATGCACCTAGATGTCGTGTTGGACAATATATCTTCATCTACATTTTGATAGTGAGGTATAAAAGTAATTTTAAATGCATCAAAAGAATAAAGAAAAATATATAACTCTTGTTGATATACCTTTAGTTGCGGGGATAAACAATGGATAGTATTTCTTACTTGTCGAGTGATTATTTCATAATCACCAAACACCTTAAGATATTTCACGATGAAATCAATGGTCCTTTTCAGGCCTTGAACTAAATATTTTCTAGGTAGCAGGATATGAGCATTCAAATTCTAGGTAGCAGGATATGAGCATTTTAACTTGTTCGGTATTAATCAAAAACATCCTTATTCGTCTCCATATTATTTTTTAGAGACATAAAAAAACATCAACCAGGTATCATAATATTTTTTTTATTAACTGAAATAAATCCTAGGTTAGTTAATATAGTACAAGCACTATTGTGAATTCATGGGAAGAGTTCATATTGTAAATCTGGTTGTATTTTATGTGTTCGTACCTCATAGCAGCCATAATCAATATCAAAGAAATCATTTCCCAACACAAATTGTGCCAAAATTATAGGTTCATTCTTACCTTCCAATTTCTTCGTTGTGTGATTCATGTGGGCCTCACTATTTACTCGAATTTGATCTGACTTACCCTTATACAACAACCACAGGTTAGAGGAATCGGTAGAAAAGTATCCTTAAAATTTGGCCAACTAACCCCTACATAATAACAAACCATAACTCTTTGGTATATTGAAAATGATGATATATATTGTTTGATGAAACCTAATATCATATTAAATCCTAATAAAGGCATCCTTAAGTTCTCCCTTTATTTTAACATATTTCCTATCTAACTATATAATTTTGGTTTTGGTCATTTGTGAAACAATGTTTATTTTTTGGCACACAATAAACAACATTATGTTAGATGATGCACTTGAATCTGCTAGACAATTATGCACATTGAAATTAAAAATCTCATAGGTGAGAAGAAAAGGTTGGATATGTGATTTTGAGTATGCACCTATAGTTGTTGCGTTTATGGCTATTGTGATTTCTTCTTTGTGTATTTCTTGTGCCTCATCTTTCGACAGGGAGTTTTTACTAACAACGACCATCCTTTTTTGAGTATCATTGGGGTTGAAAGCATCGTTCAAGAGACCATGTTATTGTGGTAATGAATAGATATCAAAAATGGAAATGTTTTCTTTTATTTTCTTCATGTCTTCTATTACATTGAAGTCTAGGGCGCGTGGGTTTATGTTGTCCATTGTTTGTTTTGTTTTTCGTTCAAATGTTTTGTCATTGTTAGGTATTGCATTAACTATAATTCTATTTCCATTTCAGCTAGACATATTGGGTTTATTTTTTGTTTTTTTTTCCACTGGCTTTACTTGGAGGTGGGTCCTTCGGTTTTGCGGCAGTAGGAGGAGGAGTGTTTTTCCTGGGGGGAATCTTATGATCCTTGTCGAGAAATAAACCTTTGATCCATATATTATAATTATTTTTACAATCATCCTTGATTACCATATTATATTCCATGAGTATATCTCCTATATGCTCATCGTCTAATTTTGGACACCAGTCCCAAAAAGACATAGAGAATTCCGGAGGAATATCTTTAGTAGTATCAGTTTGAGTATGTATAGGGTTTTCATCATTTAAAAGTTTTTGATCTAACAAGTGATTGATCACTAGGGTCATGGACTTGACCCATTGAGGGAAACGTTTTCTGGATGGTTTTTTTGGCACTAGTAAGAGGAGAAGTTATCATTATTGAAATGGTCTAGGTTGAAGGCCATATGAAGGAGATTGGGTTGTTTTTGTGGAATATATTGTCTCTTAAAGAATGGGTGTGTTAGGTGTATAGAGAGGTAGTGGAGGCCATCCAATGCAAGGTGGAATAGGTCCATTATATTAATAAATAAGAACCACTATGGTAGTTAGATATAATAAATGTGTAGTAATACATAACAAATGGAAGATGACTTCTTAGAAGGTTCTTCTTCTAGAAGGTTCTTCTTCTAGAAGGTTCTTCTTCTAGAAGATTCCTCCTCTAGAATGTTCTTAGGTTATGGTAGCACTATATAAAGGAGTTCAAGCAATTAATGGGACATGAAGAGAAGTATTGTATTTGGAGCTGAAGCTCATTAGGAAGTTTCCTCCTCAAAGAGGAAAGTGAACACGAGTGGATCCTTTCCATAATAGGATCCATTGTATGGTGTTTCCCTACCTCAAGGGTTTTCTATAATAAAAGTGTGGTTTCTTCTATGTTGATCTATGGATCTATTGTTTATTCAGTATTTTTGGTGATTATATTTTCATATCTATCGGGTACTTAAAAATTGTTATCATATCACTTTCCTTGGAAGGAATTGTGGGAATATATATATTGCAGATTTGTTTTTTTTGGAATAAAAAAGGATGTCCGAGATATTCCAAATGATTTATGTTGGTTTTGGTGCAAAATTTGTGGAAAATGGTTCTATATTTGATTTCCTATCAGAAAAAAACCCAAGTTAAAAAAAAAAAAATCGTCTGAGACAAAGTCTATGAAGTAAAGTTATTTGCATTTTAAAATCTTAAATTTTCAGGGTTTTTTCCACGGATGGTCGTGTGATTTTTATGATTTCTCTAGCATATAGAGATGAATTTTACAAAAAAAAATTACATATGTGATTTCCTCTCACAATTTCTCCAAATTTAAAAAAAAAATTCATATGAATCAGAGTTACGAAAGTGAAGATATAGTTGATTTAAAATAAGTCATTTTGGGGGGTTTTCATGACGACGATGAGACTACAGAGTCTATAAATTTTTACAAGGTACTCAAATTGATAGAAGATCAGACCCATTAGATAATGAATTTTCAGATATTTATTTTGGTATATTTTATGTGTTGTTTCCAATATATTTTCACTGTCAAAACCTGAAGAATATTCTACAGACGATTGATGAATTCAAATCCAAAATGAATGACACATTGCATAAATTTCAGGAAGATATCAGGGATGGTTTTCATAGTATTCATGATTCCTTGGAAAGCATCCAGGAGAAATATACTTGGTATCATCAAGAAGTGTATGCTTGGTATGCTCCGGAGGATGATTGTGAGGATTGGTATATGGATAGTTTTCATTTATGGGATGGCAACCACTTCCATATTTTGTTTGATGAGTCAATTCCCCCTCAGGTAGAGAAATTATTGGAGAGTAAACACAATCATTCTTTGTATATTCTTATTCTCCAGTCGCGGTGAATGCATTTTTAGTTGATTCTAAATATTTCGATCCACATGACCAGTGTCAATCTTTAGAGAATAATTTTTCAGTTGGTTCACAAGTTCCAATATATTTAGTATGGAGTTCACATGAGCACTTGGACATGGGATCGAGTTTAACAGTGGGAGTTCAACTACTTAATCATAGTGCCTCACATTTATACATGGGACCTTGGTTCTCTAGTCTTCTTTAGCATTATGGTCCACAATTATCAATGGGACACTAATATATGGTTGTCCACCCTTATAACAAGAATTGAGGAAAAATATTTTCTAACATCCCTCTCTTGCGCACAATGAGAGAACTTATTCTTTGAGGACACTTGCTTGCAAGTGATCCAGATTATTATACTATTGGACATTTGATTATGATTATGAGACGTTATGGATTGATGACATGTTATTTTGTTGTATTAGCATAGACAGGTGCTATTGACTCGGTTTTCCTGTGCAAGATTTTGGACCTCGAGGATGCAGAGGCATCGATGAAACCCCTTAGACTCCGAACCAATTAAGGGAGTGGAAAATGGGTGTTTTATTGTTGTATATATGACATTTGAGCATATGATTAGATGATATGATTATGGATATTATTTCTGACATGATTCGTTCGTGATGCAGGCTAACGATATCTTGTTGACATGTGGAGTAGAGGGGTCACGCATGACTACTAGAGACAATGAGGGAGGGGTGTGGACATTATCATTACCACATCCTACTAGTACTCCCATCCTGGCTCAAATTGTAGGTTAACAATTACACAGTTTGAGAAGACCCACGATTCCGTGAGGGAATACTGTGACAATCACTCACGATGATTCTAAGGGTCACGCAATAAGGCAGGGGCCTTATTCCTTAGAGGCCCTTCGTCTCCAACAAGATCACCTGGTGAAGTATTTACTCCAGCAATTTTTTATGTCTACCAAGTCATTCAAGAGGCAAGCAACACCCTTGGACTGGGGAGTGCATCCTGAAGGGTACGTCGCGCTAGAAAAACAAAATGAGGCAAGTGGCACCCTTAGAGCACGTAGTGCATCCTAAAGGGAACACCACCCAAGGGAAACAGAATGAGGTAAGTGGTACCCTTGGAGCACCTAGTGCATCATGAAGGGCACATCACATTGTTAAATAATAAATGAAGATACCTATATGGCCTTAGAATGAATAATGTGATCAAAAAGGTTTAAAACAATTTTCCTAATAAAATGTTGCCCATCCTAGGAAAATAATGTCTAGGTCTAAGTGATACTTGTGATAAAATATATATATATTTATATAAAAATAAAAATAAAAATAAATAAATAATAATGATAATCATCATTAATCATGTGACGATAAGGGGGTAAGAAATTCAATTAGTTTATAAAAAAAAACAAATTTGGGAGATAAAATTTAAAAAGGGGGAAAAGGGGGAAATAATTGTTTTGTTACTTATGCTAATTAAAAATTTATTAATTAAAAGGGAAAAGGGGAAAAAGGTAATCTTCTACACTTGCCAATTTGAGTTTTAAATGAAAAGGAAAAGAGGGAAATTTAAAAGAATTAGGAAACTAGGAAAAAGCGGGAAACATAAAAAGAAAGGGGAAACACAAGGAAAAAGTTGAAATACTAACTTAGTAAGGTATCTAGCATTTAAGAACTTTTTAAATTAAACTCAAATAGTAAATTATTAAGGGGGTATGTCATTAAAATGTGTAAGGGAATATGGGGATACCTAGGATCAATTCTAGGAATGCTTTTAGGTGGGTGAGGGAAATAAGAGTAATTAATTAATTAATGAAATTAAATTGTGGTGCAATGAAGGGGACGGGTGACACATGTATGGGGAGGATTTTTATGAATTGAACTATTAAACAATAAATTAAATTAGAATTTGTGAAAGTAAATGACTTAGAAACTCTATATAAAGGAGGGAGGAGGAGGATGATGGATCTTTTCGGTGATTCATAATGTTACACTGCAGAAATTTAGACTTGATTGACTTAGCTTGTGGGAGTTAGGATACCCATCTCGGTGAGGAGTGGTAGCTTAGCCTTGTTAGGTGATCTGGGAGCTAGTTGTTCTCTGTTTTAGTGTGCATGGCCCCTTTTTGGCTTGGGGGGCTAAGGTGCAAGAAGAGTAAACCTAGAGTTGGTTGGGAGGTACCAGTGAAGTCGCATCGGTCGACAAGTGGGAGTGGCACAGAGTGAGCAGGATAACGTCTCAGAGAATATGACTTCGGCTATGGTACCCTTACTTGATTCTGCATGGTAGATTCTTATTATACATCATTATTTCAATTCTATATTTTAATTGGGTAAAGAAAATGTTGACTTAGTATTTTAATTGATAACTTAATTTCCCCATAGCCTTAAGTGTGTTGTTGACTTGAATCCATTGGCAATCGATCCCTCATTATAGAGACCATACTATGGTTTTATTTATTTGTGATGAGTTTTCACTTTTTAGTTCACCCTCATCCCTAGCTCATCAGTCCACACTTGAGAAGTCGGCCAGGAGCCAAATCGAAGGTCGTCACTTCAGTGTTAATAGACCTATAGATCCTAATGCCCTACTTTTGTATGCATGGATGATGAGAAAAGGATGTCATTTCCGAGTCTTCTACCCATGTGATTTATCTTGGTTGATTGATTGTTGTTGCGCCTTCTTGTGTTGAGTAATTTTACTGTTATTATCCTTCCTATCCCCTAAATTTTGAATTCGCGTTTTAATATTTTCTAGATAGTTTATCTCTGCGCTTAATGTGCTCCCTGGTGATTATACTCATGATTGTTTTTTAACCTCTCAACGACAAATTTACCATGCAACTTTAATAAGCATTTTCACTGAATGGTAGTGTTTTTCGCTCCTGTGTAATGATAAAGGTTTATTATTGGCCTACGAATTGATTCTCTTGCATGACAAATCTGTCTCTTTACTTACACGATTTTTATGCTTGGGATACTCTGTAAACCCTTTTTTTTGGCTTCAATATTTCCCCTGTTCAGTGCCATGTCGAGGCATTTTTTTTTTACTTCTTGTGTCTATGTTATTACGATTTTCTTTCCATGATTGCGTTTTCATTTTTGGGGCATGCTTCTCCAACATACTATCTAACTACATCTGTGGATGGAAGGATTGCGTTATTGTTTGGGAGGGTTATTCCTATGTTTTACCTTGTATTATTTGCATTCCTTCTTATGTATCCCAGCCCCTTTGGCTTTCACCACCATGTACTTGGTAGTTGGCAGATTTAGGAATTCAACAACTTTCATTTTATTAAGGGGTGGCATATTTTAGTATTGGCTGCGTTTTTACTTTTGAATGGAAATGAGTTTCTTTTGATTGACGGATATAATACTCTACAATTTTTATCTTGAAGGCGTGACCATTTCAGAATTATTGCCCTGAGTTTTTTTTTTCATATTGAATGTGTTTTTAATGCTGGACATCTTTTTGTGCATTTTTTTTTATTGAACTCGTCTTCATTGCTAGATAGTTTTCTTTAGCAATTTTGCCATTTTTTTATTAGACCGCAATCGTTGTTTGTTTACCTGGAAAATTTCCCCTTTGCTTGGATTGAATTTTCTTTGACCTCTCATCCTTAGTAATGCATTTTGATTTCAACTTTTGGAATGTGATTTTCCAGCAACATTCAGTCGGATTTAAGGGAGAAGTTAATGCCCTATGTCTTCCTTACTCCCTCATGAGCTACCTCTGTTTTTATTGATGAACACCCAATGCCAACAACTTCTTTATTTTTCCTTTTGGGAGGGAAATTTGTGTCTGTAAATTCATAATGCAATTTTAATGGTGCTATCTATGGCAATGAATTGGTGACTGTGGTGTAACATCACTACTTTTAATTACTATTGTGCTTTTAATTACTATTGTCAATGAATTAGGTTGCTATGGTTGAGTGTTATGATTTGATTATTTTAATTACTGAGTATTGCGATTTGAGTATTTATTTACTGGTTTGCATATTGTGGTTTGACTTGAGATTTGCAATTTAATTACTATCGTCATAGCAAGGGGTTAGACTCTATTAAAAGGTAGCATTATAGTAATTGTCTTTCATTAACAACCTTTCCATTAATTGCTGACAACAATAAGTCAAATCTATTATATAACCGCATTTAGCATCAATTTGTGCATTGAATAACTTGACTTGACACTATTTACGAACAACAAGAAAGCTTCAATTTCTTTGAATAGCATCGAAGTAGCGATTAATCATAAACAACAAATAACCTCAATTTGAATTAAATAGCTTGACACAACATTTAGTTACAACAATAGGATAGAATTAAAGTTGCATGAAATAGCATAGAAATGGCTTTTATTTATGACCGCATTATAACATTAAAATGGCATTACAATTGCATTGAAATGGCACTCATTTATTGACAACAACCACTTATAGAAATTAGACAACAATTGCAAACTAATCGCATGTAGATTTATATAAGATGGACAACATGATGTAAGTAATATTGTTGTTAGTGATATAACTTGTGATATAAGGAGGTAGATTAATAGTGTTACATTAATAACGATGTACATTTTATATAGTTAATATCGTTATGTATGGTTAAATTGTTAAATGATAATTGTGTTATTGATTAATTAGGACTTGTCATTTAGGAAAAAATTGTCATTTAGATAATGAAGTCGCGTAAGATCTCTTTTAAATGATGAGTAGTGCACTTACTTTAATAGAAACATACCATGCGGGAAAGCATGTTGATTTGTTGAGTTATGTTTTAGTTCACACTTGATAACGATTATGTCTTTAGTAACATTACAATAGTCTACCCTTCACGCCTAGACCTCTTACTTAAATTTAGGGATTCTTGGATGTCATCGAGTCATTCATTGGGTTGCGATTTGTTGAGCGATGTGTTCATGCATCTTGTCTACCTGTTTCTTGGGGGCATAGGTGTAGTCTTCTTGTCAGTTATTTGATCCCTTAGAGAGTCAGATTTATCTTGAGCCCTTGGTCCAGATAGGTTAGGTAGTGCTAGGGTTATTTCCATGTATATCACCTTCGGATGACATGATTCTTGATGAGGGGATCATGGAGCTCCCTTTTGGATAGAAGCATATGATAACTTGATCAGATTCGGTGCCTTCCGTGTGAGTGTGGATGAGCATTGTAAGTTTTCTTTTGGCACATGGGTTGAATGCCTTCATGTGTTTGGTTCATACCTTGATTCTCTAATCATTGGTCATCAACTTCGATGTGTCAGGAGGGGGATGTTATCCCTTGTCTTGTAGGCATGGTCTTGTTTTCCTCGGGCGGGTAGTCCTTTCTCCTTGTTGTTTTACGCATGTTCCTCCTAGATTCTCTTGTGCTAGTGCATGGAGTCATAGATGTATGTTTCCTGTTAGACGGGCGTGGTGCTCACCCTTAGGTGTGTTCTCTAGATGTAATCATTTTGTCATCCTGTTAAGAAGAAAAAAAAAATTGCATTGCGGATTCACTGGTAGTCATAACGACGAGATTGTTTCATATGGTATCAGAGCGGGGTTCAACCCGCAACTTGGGAACACTACGAATTTCATTGATATGATATTTTATTTTAATGTTGCTAATTAAGTTGACTTTTATTCGTGAAGGTAATCATGGTTAGAGGACGTTGCAGAGGCAGACCACGAGGTGCTAGGGTATGAGGCGTGATGCCTCCAACAACATCCACGCATGAGGGATCTAATCCCTAGGGAGACAAACAAGTTGTCGGGAAGGAGCATATAGTGGTGGGTGATGTGGTTGGGCTGGTGAGGTCTTTCTAATAGATGTTTGAGACACTGATCATCCATTTGGACAGATATGAGGCCAAGGAGCCAACACCCCTTGAGGGTCCACCACACGCTCCGGTTGGTACTGGTAGCATTCACCGTGAACTTGAGAAGGTCAAATTTCCCGAGTTCTTTGGTTCCTTGGACAACGTAGCCGCCGAGGCATGGTTGGAGAATATGAAAATGTGTTTTTCACTTCGCAACTATACCTCCAACATGAAGGTCTGCATGGCGGTATTTCAAATGAAGGGGAGCTCTCTTCTATGGTGGAAGATGCTCCTACCACAATTGAACATAATCGTTGAAGACGTGTCATGGGAATTGTTCAAGGAACGGTTCTGAGAAAGGTACCTATGAGAGGAATTCAATGAGCATCAACTCAACAAGTTCAACGCCTTATGATAGGGCGACCATATGAGGCCCGAGTATGAGGCCTGTTTTATGGAGTTGCTTCGGTATGCTCCACATTTTAATACTGAGAAAATGAAGCAACCACAACAAAATACTTGGGGGTTAAATTGACCAAAAATACACAAAAGGCATTGGATACTCATTGATGCAGGAGCATCACCAACTCATCGAGGAGCATCGCCCAAGACAAGCGAGCCAGCATGGAAGACAACAAACAACTGGACAAGTCCAGCAGGAACTTTTTGAAATTTCATTGAAGATGATGCGCCAATGTATAAATGCACCATTTATGGAAAGCACCTTTTGTATGTTGTATCAGACCTCGAGACATATGCTCTTGTCTGAAGTATATAGGAGGCATTTATTAGATTTAATGCTGGTAGATAGGATGTTTAATTCTAGATTTGATAGTTAGAGTCTGAGAGGGAAAATGAATATAGACACCCTCACTTGTACATTGTAACATTATCAATCAAGCATTCTGGAGAGCAGAAAAAAAGAGCAGCAGAGAATTGTATGAAGAACACCTATGTACATATATTGAATTAATGGAATGAAGCTTTGATTCAACTCATGGTTTGTGTTATTTCTCTTTGTCTATTGAGGTTGTGCTCATGAATGCTTGTTTCTGGTTATGCATTTGCTTTGTATATGTTGTGCATGTGATTTCATGTTTCGAAACTGAAGTCTGAAAGAGGGAGAGAATAAGTTTCAATTGTTTCTTTGTCTAAGCCAGGAGATTCCTGCAAGGTGTGCAGTTGAATTCATCCGCATGGAGTGTGTTGATGAGGGCTCAGTAGTTTAACTCTTGTTCTCATTCACCAAGAATTGGTTGTGATTTGTTGAAGCTGTGCAAGGAGTGCACAGGCTGAAGAAGGAGGCTCAGAGTTGTGATTCTGAGCAAATTATTCAAAGACTGTTGTTGTAGGAAGTGCATAGAGTCAGAAGGATTCAAGACTTGGAGAGTTGTTGAATTATTTCCGCAAGGAGTGTGTGCAAATCCCTCTGAAAGAATCAGAGTGGAAAAGATCAGGAGGGATAGTACCTTCATGGTATAGTTGAAAGAGAGCACAAGAGGTTGTGTCGAAGAAGATTCGAGCAAGGTTTGCTAGCTCACACGTTGGAGAACAAGTTCTGTGAAAGAACATTCAGTCTTCTCAAGAAATCCTCAGGAGGAGGAATCAACGGTCAGGGTTCGCAGAGGAAACTAGCGAAATACCGTCAGTCGTCTGATCTTGGGAAGTTGTGCACGGTTTAAGCCTTAGTGTGCAGGGAAGGAGCCAGGGAACCATCGGATTCAGCTCATCATGGATTCGAAGTTTGCTGAGGTGTAAAACTCCCACATGAAGGAATCGTAATCCACGATTTCCCAAAAAGATATTAGTCATTGATCTCGATGAGACACGTGTCAAGAAGCAGGGTAGTCAATGGAGCTCGAATCATCGGAGAATCGGAGTTTCCAGAGCCAAGAGTCTTTTGTATGAAATCACAATTAGTGACATCCCGAAAGGATCAGGTTCGTTGATCATAGCAGAAATACGTGGCGCGATATCCCAAAGGGTCCAGGTTCGGCATTTCGAGATTTCCAGGGACATAGAACTCGTGTTTGTTGAAATCGCGATCCACGATTTCCCTACAGGGTTAAAGTGTAATGTCCCCCACCTCTTAGAGAGGTAATGAGGAGACTCAGTGACTTGGGCACCCCCACTAGGTCACAGTCTCACACTGAAGGGGGGAAAAAGTCAAGAAGTTAAAAGTTATATTTTTAAGTTGACTTAAGAAAGGAAAAGGAAAGGAGTAAAAGATAACTCAACAGAAGAATAGAACATTAACCCTATGATTTAACCTAACTCAACAAAGAATTAGAAAAAAAGTATAAGTAAGAGGCTAGGGTGCACCTATTACTCATTCTGGTTTTGGATTAGCATTTGTTATTTCTCGTGAGCATTCAGTTTCGGGGTTTACTGTACAAACCCTTGTGAGCAACTCAGTGGTGAAATATCCACTCACCTTGTTCCACAACTTGGTCTCAAGGATGGAAGACTCCTCCACACCATTCTAGTCTCAGCCCATCTCCATCTAGTGCTTCAGAAGGGGGAGGACAATCAGTTTGAGGGATTTTCTGGAGGGTTATCATCATTCTACATTTGTCTGCAGATTGGGATGTCTTGGAGCCATAGGTTTGGAGACCTCCTTCATCAGGGCCAAACCAGCTAGGGTTTCAGTCATCCAGTGGGGCACCTCATTCAGTGGAAAATTTATATCTACAGAGATTAAGAGGGATCGTGGAGATTCAGGCACCTAGGTTATTCTTACCATTGCCCGATCTATATTCTTGGAGAGTTTCAGATCATTTGGAGGCCTCCTTCATCAGGGCCGAACCAGCTAGGGTTTCAGTCATCCAGTGGGGCACCCCATTCAGTGGGAAGTTCATATCTACGGAGATTGAGAGGGATCTTGGAGATTCAGGCACCTGGGTTATTCTTACCATCACCCGATCTATCCATTGGAATATTTCTTAGGGTGATTGGACACTTTTGGTAGCAGGGTCGAGTTATTGTGGGTTTCAGCCTTCTATTGGAGCGTGGCATTCTTCAGCTGGAGAGTTTGGCATTCAGATCTGCTTGTATTGATCTTCATTTATTATTCTTCCTTTGGAGGCATTATTTTGTATTAGTGGGAGCATTTTGTAGCAGCTCATATCTATTGCTTGTATGGCCATCTGAGGTTTACGCTAGATCGGTCATCTATTGTATTGATCTTACATTGCTCATAATAAAAACGTCATATATTTGCTTGTGCTTCTACATCTTGAATATATTGTGATCTCCATGTGTTGATGAATCTTGTATGCATGTAATAACTCAATAAAGTAGTAGTAGTTAGTGATTCCAAGAAAGAATTTGGCTTGGGATCATTACAGTGGTATCAGAGCCTCGATCCTCCAAACCTGTGGAGAGATTGGTGCATGCAAAAGTACAAGGGAATTGGTATGGGTCGAAGGAAGATAAAAAACAATGAAATAGAGGTAGAAATAGAAGGGTCAAGAGACAACCATGAGCCTCAAGGCTTGGCTCTCTTAGTAACTAAATTTGGTAAGTTCCAACAAAACATGAACTGCACAGAAAGCACATTGGTCCAACAGTTGGATGAGTATCAGGAAACCAACAGAAGGGGACAGGCCAAAATCTCTGAAACCTTGAAGAAAGTTGATGAGAATCTAAAGAAAATGAACGAGAACCAAACTAGGATAACTGACCTTCTGATGCAAGTAACCCATCGAGGCAAAGATCCTGATACATATGGGAATAAAGAGGCTAGAGGGTCCGGTGGAACCCATGAGGAAGACAGATATAACTCGGAGAAAGAACCAGGATCCGAAGGAAGTCTTGGAGGTGGCACATTCCATGGGTAGATGGGTAGCAGGACCAATCATAGGCCATACGTTCCAGTGTTCATAGATGAACCACTAGGAAAACACTCAGGTAGCAGAGCTAACCCGAGACCATACATGCCCATGTTTACAGATGAGCAAGAGCAGCATGAACAGGTTGAAGATTTTGTGGCACAATTAGCCAGGAGTACTAGGGAATACTATAGCTTGGATATGAAAGTTCAAAGACAGATGTCCCTAGACCAGTATTGTCAACTCAGGTTCAGAAACTAGCCTAGGACAAACCACAGGGGCAGCTTTGAGTTTGAGCGAAGGGAAAGGAAGATAGAGATTTCATACTTTGATGGTACGACTAAGATGACAACACAAGCATGGGCGTAGAAGCTGGATACTTACCTCCATCTTAACCCCATGAGAGAGATGGAGGCCATCAAGTTTTCCACTATGTACTTAGATGGCAAGGCCCATGACTAGTGGTACCATGGGCTCACCACACTCGGCCATAACCAGATTGTATCCTATACAGAATTCACTCTGAGGCTCATTGATAGATTTGATCTAGGAGATCCTGAGTTACACTTTCGAGAGCTCACCCAACTCAAGCAAACAGGTATGGTTGAGGCATACATTGATGAGTTCCAGAGGTTGGCAGTGATGGTGCAAGATATGTCCCCAACCAGGCTCATGATTCTCTTTACAGAAGGATTGATGGAACCCTTGAAGGGTTGGGTTAAGGCCTTCAAGCCTACCAGCCTACAGGAAGCCATTTGGAAGGCGAGGGATCTGGGTCCAGCTGCTAAACCAAAATCCATACCCAGACCACCTCTTAACAGTGGTGGAAGAGATCAAAGGCCTCCAATAAATCAGGGAGGATGTGACCCTAAAGGTTATGACAAGGGTCGTGGAAGAATAGATGGCAACACCAGGAGGGAACTGAGAAGGAAGCAACTCTGCTTCACATGCAAGGAGCCATGGAATCCCTCACACAAGTGCATGGGATGAGGACAAGTACATTACATTGAGGTCACTTCAGATGAAGAAGAAGAAGATGAGTATGGTCAAATACAAAACATGGAGTCCAAAACATTAGAGGCAGCAGAAGAGGAGGTTCCAGAAGTAGACTGTGCGGCTGGAGAGAAGGCTACATTGGCATCTATCAGCGGGGTACCCAAGTTCAACACCTTCAGGATGAGAGGGGTCTTACAAGGACAGAGAGTGTCGGTTCTGAGTGATGGAGGAGCTTCCCACAATTTCATTGATGCAACATTACTGAAGAGGAGGCACATACCTACAGTAGAGTTTGAAGGATTCAAAGTGCAGGTAGCAGGTGGTAGTACTATGCCTTGTAACAGATACATACCAGGTATGAAACTCACCTTGGGAAGGCATGAGTTAGTTCAGGATGTGTATGTGATGGATCTTTCTGATACCAACATCATCCTAGGGGTGCAGTGGCTCAGCACTTTAGGACCCATCACCACAAATTACAATACCATGGAAATGTCCTTTGTGGAGGAAGGAGGACGAAAGGTTGTGCTCAGAGGCATTTCAGGTAACTTTACCAGAGTGATCATGACCAAGAGGATGGAAGCCATGTTCAGAAGGGAAGAAATTGTATACGCAGCAGAATATAAGATCTCAACACAGGTGGATGAGAAGGGAAAGGTGCATTACACACCAGAGATCAAAAGAATCCTTGATAAGCACCAGAAGGTGTTTGGGCCGATTCCTCCAAGTGTGCCACCAAACAGGGGGCTTGAGAACATCATTGAGCTAGAAGCAGGGGCTAAGCCTGTTATCACCACACCCTATAGGCATCCGAAGAAGTATAAAGATGAGATAGAGAAGGCCATCAAGGAGCTTCTAGACATGGGAAACATCAGACCAAGTTCAATCCCACTTGCTTCATCAGTAGTCTTGGTGAAGAAGAAGGATGGAACGATGAGAATGTGCATTGACTTCCGGGCTTTGAATAAAAAGACGATCAAAAACAGGTACCCCATACCCAGGATTGATGAGTTGTTGGATGAGCTGCATGGAGCTATATATTTCACAAAAATTGATCTTCGCTCGGGCTACCATCAAATCAAGATGAGGGAGGAGGACATCTCAAAAATAGCCTTTAGGTGTCACTATGGCCATTATGAGTTTTTGGTGATGCCCTTTGGGTTGACCAATGCCCCAGCCACATTTCAGTCTTGCATGAACCATGTGTTCAACAAACAGCTGAGGAAACACTTGTTGGTATTCTTTGATGACTTGCTCATTTACAGCAAGACCTGGGAGGAACACCTTCAACATGTGGACAAAATCCTTTCAATCATGGAAGAACAATCACTATACGCCAAGGAATCCAAGTGTGAGTTTGGAATGACAGAAGTTATTTACTTGGGACACATCATAGGGGAAAAAGGGGTACAAGTACACCAAGAGAAAATAACAACCATTAGGGAATGGCCTTCTCCGAAAACACTCACAGAAATGAGGGGATTCCTGGGCCTATGCACATACTATAGAAAAATTGTCAAAGGGTTTTCTCAACTGTGTGCACCCTTGACTGACCTGACCAAAAAGGGGTCCTTCAAATGGAATGATGAGGCCCAAGTCACGATGGCCAGACCAAAAAGGGGTCCTTTCTCAAATGGAATGATGAGGCCCAAGTCAACATGTGGATTAAAAATGAAAGAGGTCATGAGCACCGCCCAGCTCTAGCTCTTCCGATTTTGGCATACCCTTCACTTTGGAGTGTGATGCCTGTAAAGGTATAGGGTCTACATGCACTGTGCACCCCCTGCCTATGAAATCCCTGAAACTTAGGGGTCCCGAACCATTTTACAAGATTTACAACAAAGAAATGTTACATCATACGCAATTCAGCCAAATTCGTGCAATATTTGGTAGGTGCAAGGTTTGTGGTCAAATCGCACCATAATAGTCTTAACATCTATTGGAGCGTAAGGATTTGAATGAAATACAACAAAATGGGTAAGCAAAATACAAAACTAAGACTTTGACATTGAATTCATCAAAAAGAAGAACAACGCAGTGGCCGATGCATTATCCGTATACCATCCATTTTTTCCATTTCTGGTATGTCAGTCGACTGGAATGAACATTTGATAGTGGAATATGTAAAGGATCGGTTCGCTTGTCAACTATTGGATGGGGAAAATACAGACGGCAATTGGTCATAAATGACCTCATCTATTACAGGTCGGATCTTTAGTTCCCTGGATCAGCCCTCAAAGCTAAGATCCTTCATGCATGTAATAACTCACCAGTAGCGAGGCATCAAGGCATAAGTAATACATATAGGTAGATGAGAGAAAGGTTTGCATGGAAAGGCCTCTAAGGAAGATTTGATGAAGAATGTCAAAGAATGCACCACATGCCAAGAAAACAAGGATGAGCACATGCACCCTCAAGTAAGACTGTTGCAGCCTTTACCTATTCCAGAGCACAAGTGGAAAGTATATCCATGGATTTCATCACTGTGTTGCCTAGGAGCACGTGGGAAAAGATTGATGCATTTCACAGGTGATGTGTTGACGAAGTTTCGTAATTAATTTTTTCCCATATCCACAGACTTCAATGCAACACAAGTTGCAAATTTATTCTTCAAGGAAGTTGTTCGACTTCACATGGCTCAATCTAAAACCATCATCAAGTGATTGCCAGGGACAGTAGATTCATTAGTACGTTTTGGCAGGAGTTTTCATATTAGTGGGTACGACATTGACTCCTAGTACTAGCTATCACCCTCGACGATGGTCGACCGGAGATAGTCACAACAAACGGGTGGAAGGTTACTCCTTAAACTAATGAGAAGGACAAATGTAAAACATGTGGGTCAGATGGTTACGTTTGGGAGAGTATTGCTACAACGCCACCCAACATATGTCCATTGGCATGTCACCTTCATAGCTTTATATAGCTAAGGATCCTTTATCATTTGTGGAGATTTCATTTGTGGACAAAGTAGGTCTCGGATGGTATAGATTGGATGAGCCAAGACATTCTCGTGGGAATTGAAGGATCATTTACAGAGGGCGAAAAACTAGAAAAAGGTCCAAGCATACAAGCACAGAGTTGATCGTATCCCTTTGAGGTTGGTGATTTAGTCTATTTGAGGTTGCAAACTATACAAAAGGGGTGGCCTCCATTAAAGAAGTGGAGGCAGAAACCGGGCAGCCTACACATTTCTTTGGACCTTACAGAGTCATAAGGAGAATAGGGGCAAGAGCTTATGAGCTAGAGCTTCCACAAAGAAAATTCACAACGTCTTCCATGTCTCAGGCCTTAAGAAATCCCTCACCAACACGCCAGATCCATTGAGGCATTACCTCCCACGGATGAGGAGGGACAACTTGTCGTGATTCCAGGAGGTGTTAGAAGTCCCAGAGAAGAGGCTCAGAAACCGAAACATCAAGGAGTATCTGAATGTGGAAAGGATTACCCGCTGAGGATGCCACTTGGGAGCAGTGGAGCATCGGTTAGAGAAGCAGTTTGGAATTGCTTGCGACAAGAAATTTCGCTGTGGGAGACTGTAATTTTCCCCACCTCTTAGAGAGGTAATTAGGAGACCCAGTGACTTGGGCATCCCCACTAGGTCATAATCTCACACCTAAGGGGAAAAAGTCAAGAAGTTAAAAGTTATATTTTTTTAGGTTGACTTAAGAAAGGAAAAAGGTGATTAAAAGATAACTCAAATGTAAGAATAGAAGATTAACCTCGAGTTAACCTAACTCAACAGAGAATTAGAAGAAAAAGTATAAGTAAGAGGCTAGGGTGCACCTATTACTCATTCTGGTTTTGGATTAGCATTTTCTATTGCTCTTGAGCATTCAGTTTGGGGGTTTGCTGTACAAACCCTTGTGAGCAACTCAGTGGTGAAATATCCACTCACCTTGTTCCGCAACTTGGTCTTAGGGATGAAAGACTCCTCCACACCATTCTAGTCTCATCCCATCTCCATCTAGTACTTCAGAAGGTGGAGGACAATCAGTTTAAGGGATTTTCTGGAGGGTTATCATCCTTCTACATTTGTCTATAGATTGGGATGTCTTGGAGCCATAGGGTTGGAGACCTCCTTCATCAGGGCTGAACCAGCTAGGGTTTCAGTGATCCAGTGGGGCACCTCATTCAGTGGAAAATTCAGATCTATGGACATTGAGAGGTATCTTGGAGATTCATGCACCTGGGTTATTCTTACCATCGCCCGATCTATATTCTTGGAGAGTTTCAGATCATTTGGAGGCCTCCTTCATCAGGGCTGAACCAGCTAGGGTTTTAGTCATCCAGTGGGGCACCCCATTCAGTGGAAAGTTCAAATCTACGGAGATTGAGAGGGATCTTGGAGATTCCGGCACCTGGGTTATTCTTACCATCACCCGATCTATCCATTGGCATATTTCTTAGTGTGATTGGATACTTTTGGCAGCAGGGCCGAGTTATTGTGGGTTTCAACCTTCTATTGGAGCCTGGCATTCTTCAGTTGGAGAGTTTGGCATTCATATCTGCTTGTATTGATCTTCATTTCTTATTCTGCCTTTGGAGGCATTATTTTGTATTAGCGGGAGAATGTTGTAGCAGCTCATATCTATTGCTTGTACGACCATCTGAGGTTTATGCCAGATCGTCCATCTATTGTATTGATCTTACATTGCTCATAATAAAAAGGTCAAATCTTTGCTTGTGCTTCTACATTTTGAATATATTGTGATCTCCATGTGTTGATGAATCTTGTATGAACGTAATAACTCAATAAAGTAGTAGTAGTTAGTGATTCCAAGAAAGAATTTGGCTTGGGATCATTACATAAAGGCCCCAATGGAGGATAAGTGTCAGAGGGTTGAGTCTCGCCGTGAGTCGATGACAGGTGGCATCGCACTTCGGGGATCGGGACTTGGAACGGTCCGTGAATTTGTGCAATGAGAATCGCGATATCTCGATAAGTGATTTCCTGATTTGCCTCCGGAGTATGGGCCACAGAGGAACAGGTAAGTATACAGGTGGCGCAGTATCGGAGATTCGGCGTGTCGGGTATCGAAGGTTAGGAATTCAAATTGTTAACATCGCGAGTAGCGATTTCCCGATAGGGAGAAGTTCTAATAGCAGAGGAGAAGTCAACATTGACTCACATCGGGTTTCGGAGAATCATCAAGTAGGAACCGCGCGACCATAGGATTCGTGAAATAGTGAAATTTGATTTCCCGATTTTGAAGGGAGATCACTTGAATATTTGTTGTGGGTAAGGAAAGTTCCTGTTAGGAATAAGAGGGACCTTTGAAGTTCTTCGGGCTGAGTTTAAAGGAAGATCCTGAGGGAGCGATCGTGCTCCGAGGAGTGAGGTTTCATCAGAGTTGATCAGAGAAAGGATTTGACTCTTTGTTTTCTATAGTAGAGAGAGAGAGAATTCACCATGCCGCCCAGAAGGGAAAGACGGTCACCCAACCCAGAAGATAGGGAGGTGAGAAGAAGAGGCAAGCCGACAGGAAATCTAGAACTGGAAAGGAAAATGAGAGATCTTCGAGCAAGGCTAGAATATATGGACGCAGCGCAGAGACGCACAACCAATTTTGGAGATCTAAGTGACTCCGAAGGAGAAGACGAATTTGAACAACAAGGAGAAGTTGTAGCTGAGGATGCAGCCAATGAACGACTGATTAAATCCATCGCCAGGATGGGTGCGAAGGGAAAAATGGACATTCCAGTCTACGAAGGAAATCTGGATGCAGAGGAGCTACTGGATTGGATCCGAGCTCTTGACACCTACTTCGACTATGAGGATATCAAAGAGGATAAAAAGGTTAGGCATGCTGTCACTCGATTGAAGGGACATGCAGCATTATGGTGGGATGAGCTTCAAGCAGATAGACGTTACAAAGGAAAGAAGAAAATTAAAAGCTGGGATAGAATGATTGCGAAGATGAAAGAGAAATTCATCCCAAGGGACTATCAAATCACTCTGTTCAGAAGAATGCAGAACCTGAGACAGAAACTAATGATAGTGAAAGAATACACTGAAGAATTCTATCGACTGAACATCAGAGAAGGTCATCGGGAGAGCGATGATGAGAAGGTTTCCAGATATCTGAATGGTCTGAGATACGACATTCAGGATGAATTAAGCATGGTTACCATCAGGATGGTGGAGGATGCTTATCAGATGGCTCTGAAAGCTGAAGAGAAACTGAGCCGTAAGCAAGGTCAGCGAGGGCAAGGCAGAAGTCAGCCCAGAGGCAAGGCAGTTTCCTAGGAGAAATATCATAATCCCAAGGAGGAATGGAAGAAACCTCAGGGTAAATTTGAGAGAGGTGGAACCTCATAGCAAGGACAGCCACAGGTTGAACGAAGAGGACAACATACATAGAAAAAGGGAGATTATGCTAACACAAACACTTTTACTCATACCAGAGGCAGAGGAAGAGGCTGAGGTGGAGTAATCACGTGCTTCACATGTGGAAAGAATGGGCACAGGTCATTTGAGTGTCTAGAGAAGAAAAGGGATGTTGGAGAAGCTCACATCACTGAAGCACAGAGGCGTGATGTTAAGAATGAAGACACAGAAGGTGGAAGGTCGCTAATGATGCAAAAATTTCTTTTGACACCCAAGAAGGAGGTGGAGGACTCAGATCAAAGGACCAGGCTATTCAGGACAGGTTGCAAAACCAAGGGCTAGGTATGCAAGGTTATTGTTGACAGTGGTAGCACTGATAATCTCGTTTCGACCGAGATGGTGGAGAAATTAGAGCTGGAGACAACTGATCACCCGAGTCCATACAAGGTTTCATGGCTACAGAAGGGACATCTGGTGAGTGTCACTAAACATTGTTTATTTGAATTCAAGATAGGGGTATATAATGATAAGGTCTTATGTGATGTCATTCCCATGGATGTATGTCATTTATTGCTGGGTAGACCATGGAAATATGACCAAAATGTGGTTCATGATGGGAGGATGAACACATATACTTTAGATAAGGATGGGAGGACACACAGATTGCTTTCGATAAAGGATAAATAAATGAATCCGTAAGTAAGAAACACAATACTTCTCATGAGTGGGAAGGAGCTTCTTACAGAGATGGAGAAGAAGGAATATCCACAATTATTTGTGGTTAGAAAACCACGGATTGTACTGACTAGCACAAGAGTGGATGATCTACCAGATAAGATTCAAGAACTGTTGGAAGAGTTCGTTGACATCATAGTGGACGAATTACCTCATTCTTTTCCACCAATGAGAAGTGTGAGTCATCACATTGATCTCATACCAGGAGCCAGTTTGCCAAACAAAGATGCGTATAGGTTGACGTCGCAGGAAAATGAGGAGGTCAAGAAGTAGGTCCAGGAGTTGTTGGACAAAGGATTGGTCAGAGAAAGCCTGAGTCTGTGTGTCATTCCGACCGTGCTTAGTCCGAAGAAAGATGGAGGTTGGAGAATGTGCACCGAATCAAGAGAGATCAATAAAACTACCATCAGGTACAGGTTTCCACTGTCGAGAATGGATGATCTAGTGGATTGCCTAAGTGGGGCAAATTATTTTTCAAAGATTGATCTGAAAAGTGGATATCACCAGATTCGCATGAGGGAAGGTGATGAATGGAAGACAAAATTCAAGACAAACGAAGGTTTGTACGAATGGTTGGTTATGTCGTTTGGTTTGACAAACGCACCGAGCACATTCATGAGGCTGATGAATGAAGTCTTGAAGGAATTCATCAAGAAATTTGTTGTCATATATCTGGATGATATACTAATCTTTAGCAAGATGAAGGCTGAACATTTGAAGCATTTGGCCATTGTGATGAGGAAGTTACAGCAGGAGAAGTTGTTGATCAACATGAAGAGGTCCTCATTCATGAAGACAGAGCTCATTTACTTGGATTTTGTTATTTCAGCAAATGAGTTAAAGATGGATCCGGATAAGGTGGAAGTGATTAGAAATTGGCCATCACCCAGAAATGTTTTCGAGGTGAGGAGATTCCATGGTTTGGCTAGTTTCTACCGAAAGTTCATCAAGAATTTCAGTGGAATTAGAGTAGCGATGATGGATACAGTGAAGAAGCGGCATAAGTCTTTTCATTGGACAACAGAAGCTGAGAAGAGATTCAATCTGTTGAAGTGGAAGATCATGGAACAACCAGTGTTAGTGTTACCGGATTTCCAGAAGACATTTCAGGTGAAATTTGATGCAAGTGGATATGCCATAGGAGCAGTCTTGAGTCAGGAAGACAGGCCAGTTGCATATTTCAGCGAGAAGATGGATGAGGAAAAGCTGAAATACTCCACGTATGATAAGGAATTCTATGCTATCATACAGGCATTGAAGAAGTGGAGGCATTACTTGATCCCAGAAGAATTTGTATTGTACAGTGAAAATCATGCATTGCAGTTTGTGAGTCAATAGGAGAAGTTGAATCAGAAACATGCTAAATGGGTAGAGTATATGCAGAATTTCACGTTTGTAATTAAACACATTTCAGGTACTGCTAACAAAGTGGATGATGCTTTGAGCAGGAAATGTTTATTGCTGCAGGAGTTTCGAGTCAAAACATTGGGTTTTGAAAATCTCAGGGACATGTACACAGGAGATGCAGATTTCGGAGAAGCATATGAAGCAGCTGAGAATCCATTTCTCAGGGATAGAAGTCTGTGGATAGATTATATGATCCAAGAGGGATTGTTGTTCAGAGGCAATCAACTGTGTATTCTGAATTGCTCCATGAGGGAGAACTTGTTGAAAGAAAAACACAGTGGTGGATTGGCAGAACACTTTGGCCATGAAAAAACATTCACCAAGTTGAGCGAATAATATTTTTGGCCAGGAATGCGAGCAGAGGTCAAGCGATTTGTTGGCAGATTTAGAATTTGTCAGCATTCGAAAGGGAGAAAACAAAATGCAGGTTTTTATCAGCCATTACCCATACCAGAGAGACCATGGGAGGCAATTAGCATGGATTTTGTATTAGGATTGTTGAGGACACAGAGAGGGGTTGATTCCATCTTTGTAGTAGTGGATAGGTTTTCAAAGATATCACATTTTATCCCATGCCAGAAGACCAGTGATGCAACTCACATCGCAAATTTGTTTTTCAAGGAGATCGTTAGACTCCATGGATTGCCGAAAAGTATAGTTTCGGACAGAGATACCAAATTCATAGGGCATTTTTGGAGGACCTTATGGAAGAAGATAGGAACTAAATTGTCCTTTAGTTCGTCTTATCATCCACAGACAGACGGACAAACGGAAGTGGTCAACAGGAGTCTGGGAGATTTATTAAGAAGCCTGGTGACAGAGCACCACAACAGCTAGGACAATGTGTTGCCACAAACAGAGTTTGCATACAATGATTCAGTGAATCGGAGTATAGGGAAAATCCCATTTCAGATTGTGTATGGTACACAACCGAGGGGAGTTTTTGAACTCAAGGAGTCAGAGAAGACTACTACTAGCAGTGCTAGTGCAGAAGAGTTCACTGAGGCGATGAAAGAACTTCACAACAAGGTGAAGTAGCGATTAATAGATTTGAATCAGGAGTACAAGCGCATAGCAGATCAATATCGGAGACAACTTTAGTTCAAGGTTGGTGATCTGGTTCTAGTGCACTTGAGGAAGGAAAGGTTCCGAAGGGGAACATACAATAAGCTGAAAATGAAGAAAATTGGGCCATGCAGAGTCCTAAAGAAATTGGGAGAAAACGCTTATGAAATTGAATTGTCGGATGACATCAGAATATCTCTGACATTCAATGTATCAAACTTATACCCCTATAAGGCTGAGGAAGCAAGAGCTCGAGGAGATGAACAACAAGAATTCCAGTGGACGAAGTAGATGTCGGTAGCAGAGAATCCACAGATGCAGTGCATACTGGAATGGAGAGTGGGCAAGAGGACTAGGCGAAAGGAATACTTAGAGTATCTGGTCAAATGGAAGAACCATCCAGTGGAATATGCCAGCTGGGAGACTGAAGCAGTGATTCAAAAGCATGGACAGACCGTGCCGGAGCTCATGGACAAGAGCCCATGAAATTTTTCAAGCCGAGCAGTATGATGCAGGAGCATCGCCAACTCATCGAGGAGCATCGCCCAAGACAAGCGAGCCATCATGGAAGACAACGAACAGCTGGACAAGTCCAGCAAAAACTTTTTGAAATTTCATTCAAGATGATGCGCCAATGTATAAATGCACCATTTATGGAAAGCGCCTTTTGTATGTTGTATCAGACCTTGAGACATACGCTCTTGTCTGAAGTAGATAGGAGACATTTATTAGATTTAATGCTGGTAGATAGGATGTTTAAGTCTAGATTTGATAGTTAGAGTCTGAGAGGGAAAACGAATATAGACACCCTCACTTGTACATTGTAACATTATCAATCAAGCATTCTGGAGAGCAGAAAAAAAGAGCAGCAGAGAATTGTATGAAGAACACCCATGTACAGATATTGAATTAATGGAATGAAGCTTTGATTCAACTCATGGTTTGTGTTGTTTCTCTGTGTGTATTGAGGTTGTGCTCATGAATGTTTGTTTCTGGTTATGCATTTTTTTTGTATATGTTGTGCATGTGATTTCATGTTTCGAAACTGAAGTCTGAAAGAGGGAGAGAATAAGTTTCAATTGTTTCTTTGTCTGAGCCAGGAGATTCTTGCAAGGTCTGTAGTTGAATTCATCTGCATGGAGTGAGTTGATGAGGGCTCAGTAGTTTAACTCTTGTTCTGATTCACCCAGAATTGGCTGTGATTTGTTGAAGCCGTGCAAGGAGTGCGCAGGATGAAGAAGGAGTCTCAGAGTTGTGATTTTGAGCAAATTATTCAAAGACTGTTGCTGCAGGAAGTGCGCATAGTTGGAAGGATTCAACACTTGGAGAGTTGTTGAATTATTGCAGCAAGGAGTGCGCGCAAATCCCTCTGAAAGAATCAGAGTGGAAAAGCTCAGGAGGGATAGTACCTTCATGGTATAGTTGAAAGAGAGCACAGGAGGTTGTGTCGAAGAAGATTCGAGCAAGGTTTACTAGCGCAGACGTTGGAGAACAAGTTCTGTGAAAGAACATTCAGTCTTCTCAAGAAATCCTCAGGAGGAGGAATCAATGGTCAGGGTTCACAGAGGAAACCAACGAAATACCGTCAGTTGTCTGATCTTGGGAAGTTATGCACGATTTAAGCCTTAGTGTGCAGGGAAGGAGCCAGGGAACCATCGGATTTGTCTCATCGTAGATTCAGAGTTTACTGAGGCATAAAACTCCCACAGGAAGGAATCGCGATCCATGATTTCCCGAAAAGATCTCAACCATTGATCTCGGTGAGACACGTGTCAAGAAGAAGGGGAGTCAGTGGATCTCGGCTCATCGGAGAATCGGAGTTTCCAGAGCCAAGAGTCTTTTGCCTGAAATCACGATTAGAGATTTCCCGAAAGGATCAGGGTCATTGATCATAGCGGGGATACGTGGCGCAATATCCCGAAGGGTCGGGGTTCAGCATTTCTGGATTTCCAGGGACATAGAACTCTCATTTGTTGAAATCGCAATCCGCGATTTCCCGACAGGGTTAAAGGCCCTAGTGGAGGACAAGTGTCGGAGGGTTGAGTCTCGCCGTGAGTCGACGATAGGTGGCATCGCACTTCAGGTATCAGGACTTGGAAGGGTCCATGAATTTGTGCAACGGGAATCGCGATATCCCAATAAGCAATTTCCCGATTTGCCTCCGGAGTATGGGCCACAGAGGAACAGGTAAGTAGAAAGGTGGCGCAGTATCGGAGATTCGGCGTGTCGGGTATCGGAGGTTGGGAATTCAAATTGCTAATGTCACGAGTAGCGATTTCCCGATAGGGAGAAGTTTCGATAGTAGAGGAGAAGTCAACGTTGACTCGCATTGGGTTTCAGGGAATCGTGAAGTAGGAACCACGCGACCATAGGATTCACGAAATCGCGAAATCTGATTTTTCGATTTTGAAGGGAGATCACTTGAAGATTTGTTGTGGGTAAGGAAAATTCCCGTCAGGAATAAGAGGGACCTTTAAATTTCTTCGGGTTGAGTTTAAAGGAAGATCCTGAGGGAGCGATCATGCTCCGAGGAGTGCAGTTGCACTTCTCATCATAGAAGATAGAGAAAAGGATGAAAGTAGAGGAACCTAACATATTATAAAGGAAAAGAAAAATAAGTGAAGGAGAAATCGAGTATAAATGATCAAAAGTGAAATACGTTAATAACCAATGATAACATTTAAGAAGATATCAACAATGAAAAATAGTATAATTTAAGGGAATCACTCAGAAAATGTGAAGCACCACGGTAATGAAGTAGAAAAATATCAATTTTGAAGTTTATAGATGAGCAATTCAAGGCAAAACCATCAGAGACAATTTGACCTTGAAGCTGAGAGAAATAGTAAACTATGTATGCCAAAATCTAGGTCCACAAGTCAACACATTAAACAACACAAGCCCAATGCATGGGCAAAACCTATCAGCCCTAGATTTCCTCTTTTTCTTCTTTAGATAAACTATTGGGCATGCAGGCCCAATCTTAATCTCCTACAAAATATCAGGTCCAAGGCCAAGCTCCAGGTTTAATTACAAGTTCAGAGTACACAAGCCTATGCACTAAGAGCTCAAGCCAAGTGGAGGAGAAACCCACATGGGAGTCTTTCCTTTGCATTACGCATTTGTAAACTACAACTATCAAGCCAAGGACTGTTCCTTTTTAGCAACATTCAAACAAAGTTCCAAGGGTAAAGTTGTGAGCAGGTTGAAGGTCGAACCCAAGACCTTCCGTGAATCAATAAAACACCTTTACTACATCACCCATGCAACATTCAAACAAGTGGTAAGGGTGAAGCCATGAAGGAGCATGGTAAGTACACCAAGCGCCCAAGACCTAACAGCAAGCCTAAGGTCGGGTAAAATGAAAGCATATTTAGAATGATTATTGTGGGGTTTGAAACCACACACACTAATTTGAAGAAGACTGTAAGTCTTCCCCCCTTAACCACTCAGGAAAACCAGCTTGACAGGCAACGTCCATATGGAAAACCAAGCACCATATATAAGTCTAGAACCAAGCCACATGAAGAAGCCACAAGGTCAGTGGGTATGGTGCTCTACTGGCCGCCCTTTTTCCCAAAGACAAATCAATGGCCAATACCAAACACCAATCTCAAGGAGGAGAACTAATGTTTGATTGTAGAGAAAACATAAAAGGTATACCAAATGTTTTCAGGCAAAAAAAAAACAACACAAAATCTCTGAAGATTTCTTTCTTATTTGCCGAGAGACACAGTGGAGGAAAAATTGAAACTGTAATGACTACTATTGAAGCTCTTCCACATTTGGATGGAAAGTAATTTCCTTTTCCTATATAATATGATGACTACAAACCTGATTTCACTTTATTTTTAACCTTCTCTAACACAACGAACTCACATAACATAATCTAGAGCTAAGGCATTGAGGAAGTGTCCACGCAGAGCTACAAACACAAATCCAAATGTGAAGCAAGTAAAACAAACAAAAAGAGACAAAGTTGATAGAAACCAAACCTTGACGAGCCAGTCTAGAGCCCATCGTTGTACCCTCCTGGAGGTCAGCCATGTGGCCAAGGCCACACCCTCTTAACTCGATTGTCTGTGCATAGTAGAGGAGAGGTAGGTTATGCACACAGCAGACGGGAGGTATAACAGAGGTCATGCAGATGAGAATGAGCACTCTATGTGTGGGGTAAGGTTAGGGTTCATTTAGTTTTATTTATTTATTTTATTTTTACACTTGGACACGTGGAAAAGAGGGAGGGGGCACGTGGGCCTCATGCAAGGTCCCACGATGCCCCAAGTTATTCGATTTGTTTTTATTTATTTATATTATTATATATGAAATTAATTAAAATTAATTAAGATCCATTTATTTTGTTTAATATATATGGATATATGTATATATTTATATATTAATTACTTTAAAAAAATAATAATAAAATTAAACAAAAATTAAAATATTAATATTATTTTAAAATATTTTTTTTAACATTTGTTTTCTTTTTAATATTTACTTATTTAAATTCATTAAAATATTTTAAACTTATTTGAGTTAATTAGGTTTAATTAATGTATAAGGGTGATTAATATGAGTGGTACATATTGATACACAAATGGGTTTGATGCTTGATTACACACAAGTTAGTGTAATTGAAGATTACAGTGTAGCGCTGGCATAGCTAGCAAGGTGAGCGAGCCATTAGTTTACTTAGGAAAAGACATCGAGCTTAGATTCTTTAAACTTGACCTAGCCACTTACCCTAAAGAGAGTAACGTCTATTTATAGAAAAGTAAAAAAAAACTTACACCTAACCCTATGTTTACAAGTATAAGTTGTGCGAATGTGAATTGCATTAGACTCTTCCCTGACCAGAATTTGATTGATGCATATTCAATTATACAGTATGGTTAGAACTCGAGGAAATCGAGGTGGAGGGGCATTGTTGCAAGGTGTTAAGCCCTAATATTGGCTCATTACCCCTTATTTGGGGCATATTAGATTAGTAATGCTATTTTATTTATGTTCGCTTTAGGCCATTAGTTGTAATTTAGATTAGTAATGTTATTTTAATTATGTCAGCTTTAGGCCATTATTTGTAATTATACCTCCTTGTCTCCTATATATACCAAGGAGACATTTTCATTTTGAATCATCTTGTACCTGAACATTTAAGTGGGGTAAAAGGAGGTTTCCCCCTCGAAGAGGCTTATTATCTTAAATTATCTCTGTTTCAAGGCGTTGAGTACTTTTCCTGATGTTTTTCCATGATATATTGATGTTTGGTTCTTAACATATGGTATCAGAGCTCAAGGTCTTCGGGTTTCGCTGCTACATCTGAGACACCATGGAATTTTCACTATAACTTTTTTTCTACAATGTTTTAGAAGGAACCGCTTGGAGGGTATTTAGTAGACGGATCAAGGTACGCTGGGTTCAAAATTCAGCTCCTGAGGCCTTATACTTTCAGAGATACAGCTTGTACAAGATAGGGTTTTGAAATCATCCTGAAATGAGTCATTGCGGAATTTTCGCTATAAAACATTTTATGTAACGGTTCAGACCATTCCCTATGGAGGCCATTTACAGAAATTAGTAGTGTATCTATGGTAAAAATTTAAGATTTTGGGTCATCTCAAATTTTCAGATACACCCTATGTAAGATAGGGTATTTGACTAGCGCTATTGACTAGTCTCAATAAGGTGTTCTAGGTAAAACAATCATAACTTCTTCCTAGAGTATCAAAATTATGTGGGACTAGTTGCATTGTATTTTGGACAGTCTGTAGTATTTTGGGTACGAGTTTTAGAATTTATATCAATTATTTTGTGCGGGGCACACTGTTATAGGATAAATCCGTGAGTGCAGACACAAACCGATCTCCCTAGATCCACCTGGTATCTAGAACAAAACAGGACAGAATAATACACTTTCCCTAGATCTAGACTATTGAATGAACTGAGAGATGAGGATCATGGACATACCTTATGAACGATTTCCTTAGATCTCTGTTGTTCCAAGATTTTCTCCAATGCTCTCGTCCCGTTCAGATCACAATAGAACGAACCAATCGAAGTAAAGGCAGATTAATATATTCAATAACTAGTCTATACATATGATCAAGGAGTTATGTAATAAAGTGGCATCATCTTTATGGGAAAGGGACATATTACTGTATTGAATTAATTGAAATTGAAACTTACAACCTGAGCCTTGATGTCATAGGTCTCCTTTCGATGGCTCTTAGCTCTGACAAACACACTTGCTCATGCATGAAGAAAATCAACCACTTGTGATGACCTTGTTGTTGTCTCTTGCTGCTGTAGCATCAGTCCTCCATACAGTCTTACACTAATCCTCTAGTCAATCTCTTGCTAAATTGCTTCTTGCTTCTTATTCTTGTTGTTCTTAACCCTTTCCATGAGCAATCTCCTCAATATATAGGAGAAGATTGATTAGTTACTTGGATAGGGAATGATCCCAAGATATCTGGAATGCCAGCACCTGAATAACCATTCAAAAGCCAACTCATCCTTCTAGAAGGTTCGAGATTTTTATATTTTTCCCCTTTAAGAGCATGTTCGCACCCCAACAATGAGTACAGTGCAAGAAGTTCGCACCCCAGCTTAAGGTAGCCTGCGAGAATCAGGCATTCTCGCAGGAGAATATATAAGTAGCCTGCGAACATGTTTCAAAATGTGATTTGTGGAAGAAGACAACTGTAACTTTTCTCAGGAAAGTGTTCTTGGTAAAGAGCTTGATTTTCCATCATCATGACATCATCACAATGACCAAATTTGTGGATAACATAATTCCCCCCAAAGTCTGAGAGCAGAACCAGTGACAGTCGATAGACTTTGTAAGCTGCATGTGTGTGTCAAGAACCAAAAGCACATCTAATCAAAGACCTGCAAACATCCAAGCATCAACAGAATATCATGTATATCAATTCTGAGGTAGGCATTCCCATACTCAGATCATAGACTGATGACATCATAAACTAAGGTCATGGCCACCAATCATACACTGTGGATCCATGCCATCACTATATAGCACAGCCACATGAATATACTGTGGATCTGTGCGACAAATTTTCAGTCAAGATGACATAGCCACGAAACATACACAGTGGATCTATGCGTCGCAAATTATGCATACTCCATCGCAACCTGGATCACAAAGACAATATCCAGGGTCTTCAATCTCATCGCCCAAAGTACGAATCTGACCATGTGATTACATGTGTCGAAGTCGAATATGGTAGAAACCACTTGATTACCAGTCATTGATGTATACCGTTAACAAGTGCGAGGGAAATCATCATTAATGTCAATGACTCCCAAGGTACTATAGTACAATCCATTGACTGTGAATAAATGAGTTGATATCGAACACTCAACGGAATCTCTCGATCAGGGGTCAATGATGTAAACTCACTGTCGAAAGTGAGAAACTTGCCATTGAGGCATGCAAGCTTCAAGGTACTAAATAATTTCTAAGTCTTGATCCCAGATAATGTGCTGAAGTCGACAGAACAATACTCATCAGAGGAGGGCCTTGATGTATCCCCCATTAGTAACATGAAATGAGTAACAGAGTTTGAAAGCGAAACATAGTATATGACAATTGGTCTTTGGACACAGGGAAGGCCGACACGGAGTGAAAAGATAACTGCAGATGGCCGACTCAATAGAGGTTTGGACTACTCTTGAACATATGAAAGACACGACCAATGATTTGGCAGCATTGACTCAAAGACGACACATGGAAAGACTTTGTTATTGAATTGAATGAGAGACAAATGGATTTCCCAAACCGGCTTCAAATGATGAATAGGGGGTGTCATGTTCAAGAGCGACACTTACTCCCAATTAAAATAAAGATGAAACATATCCCTTTCCCAAATTTTCCCCCACCATTTCTGGCAAGTACCTCTTTGTTTTTATGCAAGCTCAAAGAGGATCACATATGCTTGTTGATATAAGCTCATCCTTCGGACAAGTCCCTCAGAGTATTTTTAACGAACCCTAAGAAGGAGTGGTTCGGTCCCATCATGGGTCAGTCAATGTTTGTTTAACGAGTCCAGAGATAGAAAACTCGAAGGTTTTTCAAGATTATAGAGTTTGGAAAAACACTCAAAAGAGAACTGTCTCAGTTCCTTTTTCGTACAATAGTCCAATGAGACCGAAAAAGGGTTAAACTATCGCTCGAAGGACGCATAACTTCAAATACTTTAGCGAGCGTGAAAATAGGAAGTTCGCTCGACAATCTTTTCATGTTTAGGGAGTCATGAAAAGAGCTCAAAGTTAACTCCAGGGGGGTTCCTTTTTCGTGTAACCACAGCGAGCCCAGAAAAAGATAAAACAATTCTCGATCACGTTCTTTATATTTTGACAAGCGCAAGAACGAATAAAAGACACTTGAAGTTTTATATCAAAACCATAGGAAACAAACAAAAACACACCACACCTCAAAAATTTTTGTCCATAATCATCCGCATTGAGTACCTGCAAGTCATTTACTCACTTCCATATTAGTAATTTAGGGTTAAATAATGAATAAACATGAAAAAACCCATTTTTATCATGGTAAAAAGTAAATAAAATAAATTTACAACTCATTTTACCATATCATTTTCCCTTTTTACCATTTGAGTGAAAAAAACCTACATTTTACCTTCTACCTTCATCGTCGATTTTCGGGAGCTTTGGGCCATCATTCTTCGAGCCGTCTGCGGTGTTTTGGTAAGTTTTCAATTCTCTATCTTTTCATGGTTCAATTTCATGATTTCATTGGTTAAATTTCAAGTTTTAAGTCCATCTGGAAAACCCTATGCGTGTGGAAGGATTCTCGCAGGCTACCCATATGGGGCCTGCGAGAATGCTTCATTCTCGCAGGTGGGCCTAAGGCAGCATGCGTGAAGTTCGCACTGTGTGCCATAGGCCACCTGCGAACAGCGCAATGTTCAAAAAAGTTTTTAATTTTTATCCAATAAAAAAAGGTTTATTCCATGAAAGAGAGTTTTAATCATCTTCCTATGTTCCCCATGCAAGTTTATAACCATCATAATGGTGCTCGAATGGAGAGAACGGGAACACGAGGATGATAATGCAACCGTCGAAAATCACCCTCCGACTCTTGCTTCCTTAAGAGATTGCGGTCTCTTGAAGTATTTCCGCATACTGGGCATGAGAGCCCAAGTTCGATTGCTAGAACACTTAGTCCGGATGTGGGATCCAGATCAACAGGTTTTTAATGTCGGAGCTCACACATTGACGATCAACATCGAGGATATCTATTTCCTAACCGGGCTATCCAGGCAAGGTTCCTACATCAGTTTGACTGGTAGCCGAAGGGGTGGCTTAAAAACGAGTGAGTATTACCGGGAGTACTGCGTGCCTGAGGCTGAACCACAAAAAGGAAAAGTGGCCATTTGAGGAGTGACTGATATAACTCTTCGTACCATTCGCTTCACTATCGCTCGTATGGTAGGAAGTGTTGCCCCACATATGACTCTGCAGAGCTATTTTCAGTATGCCCTCAAGTGTACTGAGCCCCGAGTCTTCAACTGGGCTGACGCAGTTTTACGCAGTCTCAAGAAACAATTGACCAAATGCAGGCATGGAGAGCTAAAGAAGTTTGGTTATGGATCATTGCTAGTGTCCTTCTTCTGTGAGAGGGTTCCAGTGTATAGGCTTCAGGCTGATTGGCACTTTCCGGGTCCCAGGGATCCACGGATGTTACGATGGTTTCAAGTCATGGCTAGACATGTGACAGGACCGATCGTTAGGTATGATGATCTCTTCTTCGACTGGCTTTAAGGCCAGGTGCTGATGGTAGAAGATTATGCATACGATGGCTTGGACTTTTGCGGTGATCCTGACCTTGCACTTCCTGAAGACGCACAGTGGGGATATATCGGTAAGAAGTACACAAATTTTTCAAGGTTTTAAATGTTTTTGGATTTTTAACATATATGAATGTTTTCGGTTTTATAGTTTTATCTGAAGACTAACACCAAAATTTTTGTTTGATAACACAGAAGTTGGCGCATATAGACCTGCTAGTAGTTCTCACTTTCAGCGTCGAGGAGAGGCAGCAGTAGTAGTTCCCCAGTATGCCAAGGAATATCTGACAGTGGAGCAGAACTTAGAGGGGTTGATGGCCGATGTTCCAGATATGCCTCTGGAGGAGATCCCATGACGCGATCAACGTCACACCGTGGGAGTCTTTGCCTCTATGGGTCGCTTTCTCTACAGAGTGGATAGGACATTAGTGTGCTATCGTGAACATCATTGATGTCACTATGTAGAAGCCATGAGCTTCATTTTTGATATTTTGGTCTTTGGACACATTTTGTAAAAAAAACTTTGATCGTTTTACATTGTGTACCGGCTTATTTTACATTGTGTACATTTTAATGTGTTTGATTTTATAAGTGATTTAAATGCCTGTCCAATACATAATTAGCTAAATCATCTGTCAATGTATTAAAACTTCTCGGAATGTGTTGATATTCAATATAATCAAAATGTCATTCCAAGAGGCAAATCCGCAAATATACCCTTAACAACATAGGACTTCGAATAGAATATACATTAATGAGCTGTAGTACTACCAACTGCGAGTCAAGTCGAATCACCAAATGGTGAATTCTGAAAGAAATAACATCAACCAGTAATTCAACCATGGCACTATACTCTGCAATGTTGTTGGTTGCTCGGCCAAGACATATACCTCATAGAGATATGAGTTCATTTGTCGGGGCATAGATTGCCCATGCAGCGGAAGCTAGGTTCCGAGTACTATGGCTAGCACCGTCGGCGAAGCCAATATAAGGTAGCGAATACTCTGACATATGGCAATCAAACACAATGTCACGTAAGGGCAGAGACCAGATAACGTCAAAAGAAAAAATAAAGTAACACACACACTCGGTATGATACATAAAAATACAAGTACTCATGCACAAATGACTTATGCATAGTACTTCTTCAAGTACAACCCATTCCTGGGTTCACTCAAAGGTATCCCATCATAATCCACTAGCTCATACGCTCCTTTTTCCAAAACTTTGCTAACAATATAAGGCCCACGCCACATTGGTTCGAATTTCCCAGCTCCTAAGACATCTTTATCTTGTTCATACAGAATAACAAGATCTCCTTCAAAGAAGACACGAGGTTTGACATGCTTGTCATATTGTGCCTTAACATGTTTCTTCTGGGCTTCTATTACAAGAGTAGCGTCACGGTGAGTCTCATCTAATCGCATCAAATACAACAGACGTTCCTCTTCGACAGAAGTATTAGGTAAGAGCTCTACAACTAGCTTCAAAGATGGGATTTCACATTCTATTGGCAGAATGGCTTCCATGCCATAAACTAATCGAAAAGGTGTGAATCCCATGGCAGACTTAACAGATGTCCGATATGCCCACAATGCCGAAAATAACATTGTGTGCCAACTGGTTTTATGGATTCCTATCATCCGTCAAATCATAGTTATAAGAACCTTATTGATGGCTTCGACCTGGCCATTAGCCTGTGGATAATAGGGTGTTGATCTATCATGACGAAGGCCCAACTTCTCTGTAAGTTCAGACATCATGTTATTTCTAAAATGACTACCGTGATCGGTAACGATAGCCTGAGGAACACCAAAACGAGTGATGACATGGTTGAAAAGGAATAAGGCTGCAGTCTTCCCAGTACTGTCGAATGTTGGCATCGCCTCGACCCACTTTGTGAAATAATCAACATCTACAATAATGTAACCATGCTAAGGACTAGCAAATAGAGTTCAGAATTTGCATGCATATTTGACTGAATAGAAATTACTTTCTACCTTCATCCCTATATTTAAATCCCCTTTTTCTTAGTAAATGCATGGAAAGATCCACATACCTTGTTACCGGTGTTTGATGTAGATCCTCCGTTGTTCTTGATTACTTGTTCACAATCCTCCTTCCAAAGCTGACCTGCATTCAAGATGAGCAACAACTATGCATGCATACTACTTATATACTAACGGGTTAGAAATCAAACATAAACTAATCAAACCATATAAAGTTCATGAATTGGGATGGGAAAAGCATTCTCTTTATTACTTAAAATGAATCAACTTTACAAAAGTTGAGACCAGCCACCGCTCCTTGAACCTGATCCTGGGCTCCTCTTCTTCTGTCCTACAATTGATTTGCTTTAAATATCCTTTGGCATTAGGAAAGGATAAAGGGTTGGGACAATGGAATATGTAAATGGGTAGAGTTTCTTTGCTATAGTTTTCCTCCTTCAAATGGTACCCGTACCCCTTCTTTTATAGGCTAGAAGGAGCTAGGTTTTTGGACGAACCCTCGGCCATGCATGGCCGGAAGTTTCAGTTAACTCACCCATAGATTTTTGTTCCGTCAGAAACTTTCCTTTTTCATGCTTTTGTCGGTCCAAGTGGGCTATTTTGGATCAGCCAGCGTGTACATGCATGCAGTAATGGGTTAGGGCATGTGGGCCTTTACACAAGAGGATTTTCAAAGAGTTGTTCAGTAGAGTTTTGGAAAAGAAGGGATATGAGTTTGTCTAATGCCAGGTAAGCATGTGTGGTGCAATTTAGGACAATAACAGATGCCCCCTAATGTGTGAGGTCAGAAGAGCATCTGATGGACAAAATACATTACCAATATTTACTGATGTGTCGAACGATTGAGCCTAAGGATCAGGAATCGGGAGGTGCCATCTGCAAAATAACAAATGTCTCACCGAGGCAGGCATACCCATGCTCGGGATAAAAATAGAACCATGGCTACCAATCAAATACACTGTAGATCCATGTCAAATAACTATAAAGAGTAGCCGCAAACAATACACAGCGGATCTACATCTTGAAATCAGAAAGATATACATATAGAGTATCCATCTTCCAGAAGTTGATTCGACCTGATGGCTGGACTTCAGAGCTCGAGAAACAACTTCAAAATCTTCCAAAACTTGGGTAGGAATGTAATATGATTGTACAAATGCACTACCCAGAGGCATTCGATTTCTCGTCAGTCATGGACTTCTTGATGATCAGACTGAAGGCTTCAGTGATTTCAAACAAGGACTTGATTGGACATTCAGGATGGTCGGGTATGTGGGCAAGAGACATATTACAGAGGGGATGACACAGGCTTAGTGACAAACTTCCCTTGGACAATAGCACTACAAGTGATGAGACTCGGGAAACATATATGTTAATCATAAGTCTATGAAGTAGGAGGCAATGCAAACTCTCCATATGTTTGGAAGAATAACCAAACGGTGGAGGACACAACTCTATATAGCGAGAAAAGATTCCTAAGGTCGTACTACATCCCATAGTTTGATGATCAAATGGACAGATGTGCTTTATCCAAGGGTGACTCATTATGCTGCCAATAAAGAAAATACTTTTCCCATCCTCTTTTTGGAGTATATTTGATTTTTTTATTCTTTTCGATAATTTTGGAAAAAGAATAAAGGAATATTACGTTACAATGGAGGAACAAGTATTGAAAACATACAAGCTCAAGGCACAAGGACAAGACTGATGTTCTAGTAAAATGATACTTGGGAAAAATCCTCCAGCGGCCAAAGGTGTTAAGACATAGAAGAAAACTATCACAAGGCTAGTGGATAAGGTATGCAAAGGCGGTTGATAAAACACACAATGGTAACGTCCTTTGATGTAAGTTTAACGAGCCTAAAGAAGGTAAGATCGGTGGTTTTTCATATTTAGAGAGTCTGAAAAAACATAAAAGGAGACTCCATTGGGGTACCTTTTTCAAAGATAGTCTAGTCGGTTTGAAAAAGGGATAAACTAGCACCGATTAGACGTCGATTCCAAACCATTTTAACAAGTGTGACAAGGACAATATCACTTGGCTATTTTTTCACTTTTAAGGAGTCTGAAAAAAGCTTAACTATGGACTCCGTTAGGAATATTCTTCTGGACCAATTTAACGAGTGTGAAAGAATAAGGTCACTCGGCGATCTTTTCAATTTTAGGGAGTCTGAAAAGAGATTAACTATGGACTCAGTGGGGGTTCTTTTTCGTAAGTTTAGTCCCGCAGGCTCGAAAAAGGGATAAAATTATACCTGAGAGTACTCTTCTAAAGAATGAAAATTCGATAGAGTATACCTTTGTTCGTGCAGTTGACCATCCATACGGAAAAAGGGGTAAACTACCACCGGACAGACGTGACTTCAAATTTTAGTTTAACGAGCATGAAAGGCCACAAGGTCGCTCGGAAATCTTTTCATTTTTAGAGGGTCTGAAAAGGGCTTAAAAGGAGACCTGTTTATTTTTGGGAGTCCTGAGGGTGAGACAAAGAGCGAAGAAGAATCATGCAAATGAAGCTCAAACTCATATTCAGGAAAGACTATAACGACTCTCAAACCTACAATGTTTTAGAGACAGCATGGACACCATAATGCAACCAGGACCTACCCAGGGCATCCATGTTCTGGTAAGATCTACCACCAATTTGCGACACTTCTAAAGAAGATATGATGGTTCCATGTCACAACCTGATGGGATTGATCCTATAGAAGAGGAAAAAGACAACGAGATGCAAAAGTTGGGGTAATAACCTAACCTATATGCTCAAGTTTATTCTTGGAAAAAAAATTATGGACCGTCAAAATTTTCTCAAAACTCAAAAAAAGTGTCCCAATACCCGATCAAATCCCTCCCATATAACTCCTAAATCACTCTAAATGGTTTTTGGTATAAATATATTGATAAGGGAGGCCAAAAAAGTGACAAAAAGAGGCCAAAAAGTCTATAAATAGAAGTCGGCAACTCATTATCACCATTGTTGATTTGGAAATTGCCTCTGGAGCCAAAAGACCCCCTTTGCTAAAAATGGTGATTCCGGGAGCTATAGTGGACGAAACGAACTTCTGCTTGGACGAAGTAAGTACAAACTCCCTTATCTAGCTATTCAATTCTTCAATTTTGTCTTTAAGTTTGTTTTTTGGGTGGGCGGCGACCTTAAAAAAGTCGGCCCTAGGTACACGCGGGTTGTCTCTGGACAGGCCGTGTGTACACTCAAGCATAGTAAAGGTTGCTCACATGTACACGTTACTGTCGCCTCTACATCTCGCGTGGACCTGCCCTTTGTAGAAAAAAGATTTAAAAGGAAATTGTTGACCCTCCTGGACCTTGTTGTGTTTGTAGGATGTATGTCCAGTGGAGGGAAAGGGAGCATGAAGCAATTAGTGAGTTGGTTGCGGGAGATCCGAATGTCGTGGATATGTTGATGCAATGCGGTTTACTAAAGTTCTTTCTGTGTCCATTTATGCACACACAACCAAGTCTAATGAATGCCTTGATTGACTACTGGCACCTTGATGCAGAGGCCTTTTATGCTAGAGGGGAAATCACTGGTGCCCACCACCGAGGATATCTATTTTTTAACTAGCCTCTTAAGGAGAGGGGAACCAGTCAACTTCAGGACGTCTCCTGTGGGACCAAGTAAAATATCAGAACTGATAGCTGAGCACTGTGAGGCTGGGGCTGATCATGTGGGCTCCTAGGTACCTATCAGTAAGATCACTAACCTATCGTTGTAGGCGATATTATTACTAATTGGGTGGATTGTCGGTTCTGTAGCCTTGCATTAGGATTCTAACGCACAGATGAACTATGCGATCCAGTGCTTGAATGCATAGATTTTTGACTAGAGTACCACATTACTAGAGTGCATGAAAAGGAAATTGATAGATTACTGACAGCGGACACAAAGTAATTTCGGGTTCGTGATGATCTTGTGTTTATTTTTCTTTGAGAGAGTTTCAAGCTTTAGCCCTCGGGAAGTAGTACAAGGACATCAGGCCTCATTTCCTGTAGTGTGTTGATGGGAAATATTACTGTCACAACAGGGTGGTGGAAGGACCAATGAGTCCTTCGATGATGACTTCTTTGTGTGGATGTCATGACAGATCCCTGTGATCGAGGATTACCCATATGCAGGGATAGATTTTTCTAGAGATCATGAGATACCCATGCCTCCTGGTGAGGAGCTAGGGGAGATGGGTAAGTCTCAACCTTTGTAGTTTTTTTGTTTGCATATGTAATTTTTTTATGTCATTTTTGTTATATATATCATTTTTTTGTATCCCAGAGTATTTGACGGGTATACATTTGTTGCATGCACATGTGGGACCTGTGTGACCTGTCGATTATGCACGGAACAAGTGTCGTCCACGGCCAGAGGCTGCAGCTACCACTATTAGGGGAGCATCAGTAGCAAGGAACCTCCCAGCTGGGGAGGCTAAGAGAGTCCTTAGACAAGTTGAGCAGAACTTCATTGCACTCATTCACACAATCCCGATGGCAGAGATAGAGGACTTGCCACTATCCATGCAGCCTCATGTAGTCGGGGCACCTCAGACGTGGGTCCGATTGTTTAGGCATTTAACCCATGTTGTGGACTATTATAATAGGGCCCATAGGCCCTGAACCTATTCAGAATTTTTATGTGCCATGAGCACTAGTTGTATATATTTTTTGAGGGCATAAGCCTTGTGACTCGTTACTAGTCCCATTTTTGAGGTGCTTGCATCCATCTATGTACTCTGGTTATTTTATGATGTTATATATGTTTTTTTTATCTTTTTTGTCTTATGGATCACGTGTGTAAAAATGTATTTACATGCTTATGTCAATGTTATTTCATATGTTTGCAAGATTCCAATCTAAAATTTGATTATCTAGAGTATCTGTAATTTGGTTTAATCTCCTAGGAACATGAAAATATGTAATATAATCAAAGTTTCGTTCTAAGAGACGTACCCTAAGGAATATTTAGTGTAAATTTGGATCATGAACCTGGTATACATTGTTTAGCTGTGACACAACCAGTTGAGCATCGAGATAGACTCGGAGATGAGATATACCCAATGACAAGGCGTCACGAAGCAACTCAATAACTGCACTATACTCGGTGACATTATTTGTGGTGTCACCTAAGAATATACCTCTGGAAGATAACAACTGGACCTGAGGTGTAAATATTACCCAAGCTGCGGAGGCAAGCCTCTGAGTGTGCCGACTAGCACCGTTTGCATACCCAACAAACACCTCGGAATCACTCGACATCTACCATATTGATGAAAGATAACATCAATGACACGTCCATAACACTTAAAAGAAACTAAAAAGTAATAGTACAAAGACTATACATATGTTACAAAAAGTTACCCACAGTGACCTGCCTATAAGTAATACTTCTTGAGGTAGAGCCCATTTCTAGGCTCTGCCAAAGTATTCCCTTCAAAATCAACCAGATGATAAGTGCCCTTCTTTAATACCTCTTTTATGATGAAGGGTCCGAACCACATGGGTTTGAATTTTTCTGCCCCCAGGGGGTCTTATCTTGGTCATAGACCAAGACAAGGTCACCTTCAAAGAAAATCTAAGGATGAACGGACCTATCATACTGACACTTGACCTTATGTTTGTGAGCCTCATTGGCTAGGGCCGCATCACAACACTACTCATTGTGTTGCTCAAGGTGTACTAACCGTTCTTCAAGTGGAGAAGTGTCTAGCAATAATTGTACTGCCAATTTTAGAGATGGGATCTGACATTCGATGGGCAAGACTACCTCCGACTTGTAAACGAGTTGAAAAGGTGAGAAATCGATTGCAGTCTTAACAGATGTTCGGTAAGCCGATAATGTCGAGTATAACATCAAATACCAATTTGACTTGGCTGAGTTGATAGTTTGTTGTAGAATAGTCTTAAGAGTTTTGTTTACAGCCTCTACCTGTGGGCTTGGGGGTAGTAAGTTGATGAATGCTCTTGCTATAACCCAAGATTTGATGTTAATTCGATCATCATTTAGTTCTAAAAGTGACTACCATGGTCAGTGAAAATCTCTCTCGGGATGTCGAACCTTGCTATGATCTGATTGAATAAGAAGAGAGTTGTAGTCTCTCCATCATCTTTAAACGTTGGCATAGCTTCGACCCACTTAGTGAAGTAGTCGACAACTACGATGATATAGTGGTGCCCCCTTACTAATGGGGGGTTGCAAGTAGTGTAATAAATCCCCCACTTGGTGAAGGGACCAACTGTGATGACAGGAAACATAGGAGCAGGATGTGCCCTCATATTTCGAGAAAAGACTTGGCACGGATTGGCACTTCTTGATTGATTCTATACAATCCTTGATAAGTGTCGGCCAGAAGTAACATGCTCGTAGAATCTTTTGGGATGTTTCCAGCCTAGACAAATGACCGCCACAAGCTCAGGTATGGAAATCGTTGAGCACAATGACTGCCTCCTCATGTGTAATACATCGACATAAGACACAGTATACACCTCTCTGATACAATGTATCATTGAGTATGAGATAATTCTTAGCCTGATGGCGTATGCACCAATGCTCATCACGAGAAGCAAAGGTGGGGCACCTCAAAGTCTGGAGATAGATAAGTATATCTTCGTACCAGGGATATGAAGATGTGATCAAAAACATATCTCCCCGGATAAGTGATTCCTCAGGCACAATGTCACCTGACTCAACCGGAAGTTCTAAAATAAGCTCTGCGAAGACCAATGACTTTTTGGACTTTGTTTAAATGAAGTCTAAGTCAAATTCCTGGAGGATGACTATCCATCTACTGATTTTTCCACCTATAACCCGTCATGTCAACATGTACTGGAATGGATTCATGATAGCAATGATGGTGGTCTTGCGAAACAGAACATAATGATGAAACCGTTGAACAACATGAACTGTTGCCTATGCAAGTTTTTCGATATGAGAATAATTGAGTTCCGGTCCTACGAGGACTCGACTCTGGTAATAGATCACGTATTCTGAGAACAAATCATCATCCTGAACGAAAACCATGCCAATGGTTGATTCTGCGGAAGCCAGTTATAATAAGAAATCCTTGTTATAGTTAGGTGGTCGTAGCAGAGGTGCAGTTGTGAGGGCGTGTTTTAATGCGTCAAAATAGCGTTGAGCAGCTTTGTCCCAGAAAAAGGGAACGTCTTTCTTCAGTAAATGCATAAATCCCCTGGTGATTTTGGCATAGTTGGTGATGAAGCATCGTAAGAAGTTCGCCTTGCCTTGTAGACTCTGAAGTTTTAGGATTGCGCGTGGGGGGGGCAACTAGATTATTGCCTCCACCTTGAGAGGATCGACCATGATCCCTATTGTTGATACAATGAAACCTAGCAAATGTCCTGACGTTATACAGAAGCTGCACTTGTTTGGATTCAAGCAAATCCTAAAGTAGCGACAGCGTTCAAAGATTAGTCTAAGGTGTGTAGGATGATCCTTTCTCATGTGAGATCATGATGCTAAATCATCTAGATAGGCCTCGACTATATGCTTGAGATCATGAAATGTGAAAGACATGGCCTGCTGGAAAGTGGCACCAGCATTTTTAAGACCAAAAGGCATATTACGATATGTGAATGTACCCCACGAACAAATGAATGTCGTTTTGTGTTGGTCTTCGAGTTTGATTTGGATTTGATTATATCCCAAAAAACTTCCCATGAAAGAAAAGGCTTCGTAACCAGCACATTCATCGATGATATGGTCGATGAACGGTGTTGGAAAATTATCTTTGGGACATGCCTTGTTCAAATCATGGAAATCGGTACATACATGAATCATGCCTTGTTTTTTATTGATCGGCACAAGATTCGACACCCATTGAGTCAAATGGATAGGATAGATAAAACCTGCCTTTAGAAATTTCTCAACCTCAATCTTGATGGCTGCTACTTTCTTGGGATTAACTAGACGAAGTTTTTGTTGAACATGCTTGGCATCAGGATACGTTGTGATTTCATGTTCAACTATTTTTGGATCGATACCTGGCATTTCCTCGTAAGACCAAGCAAAAACGTTGCAAAATTCTTTGAAAAGATCCATGTAGATTTGAATCTCTTCGGGGGAGCAATCTGCTCCGACGAAGACATTTTCCATGACACTAGGGTTTTGGGAGATGTTGATTGGTATAGTCTCAGCGATAGTTGCCATATTTCCCTCAGCATAAATTCCATGTGTAGCTAAGAGATTTATAGGACACAGTTGATCTCCCGTCATGGTGATGGTGAATTCTCCTGCTTCGATTCGGTTTAACTCTGGGAAAAAATATGATCTATGATGAATATATTCCCAAGGTTTGTCCAGACTAGTCATTACTTTGATTACTGCTTCATTAGAAGGAAAGACTAAGTCTACTAATCGACGTTAGTGAGAGAACCGTGAGCCCAAATAGGCTCTAGAAGCAGATCTAACTCTTTTGCAGGAGTTGGATCAGTGTTAGTTGAAGCTTGCTGGACTAAAGAGTACACTACTTCAAAGGAAGATAAGGGCATGGACATGCTGGGGTGCCCTGTCTCATCCATCGTGGCTGATGGGGAAGGAAGAATCCATGGATCCTTGAAGTAGGTCATGTAGAACGACGAAACTTGAAAAATTTCAACCTTATGGTGGCTAGAGATAAATTTGATATCACCCTGTGGAGGTGGGTAATCGTAGGTACCCATCAAAGATGGTCACAAACCCACTCCTACGTTGACGGAAGCTGGTTGAGGATTATCAATCATCAGGACCATGGATGCCCCCAAAGTTGGGTCAAGCCTGGAGAAAGATAATTGATCGATGGTCACTATCCGACCCTCGTGTGGAAACAACAAGACCCGGAAAAATGTAGCAACCATATCTTGCATAGCATAAGTCCAACTCCATCCTAACAAGAGGTTATAGTCGAGGGGAGCATCAACTACCTCTACTTCAACACAAACGGGATTCCCTCCTAATTGCACAGGGAAAGAAGGAACGATGCCATGTGGTCAGAACGAATGACCGTCAAAAGCAGTGAGGAGAGTAGGTGATGGAGACAAAATGGGCTATCCAATGGGCTATCCAATGGGCTATCCATGTAAAACTTTTCTTGCAGTAAGCCACTACTATCTGAAACGCTACGTGGTAAGGCAAACGAGGTTTTAAGTCGGTTGTATCTAACATGATGGTACCCTGATTACAAGTCTCATTAGAGCCCAAAGAAGTTAATAAATCTTTCCTATGAGAAGGGCAACTTTGGAGGACTTCCAAAGCAAACATCGCACAAGGGGTTTGTGATAAATCCTCCACCACAGAGTAGTTCTAGGTAGCCCTTGCATTTGGGTTATGAGAAGCCTTTTTAAATGCACCTTTTGGAATGTGTGTCATTGTTTCTCCCAACGTCTTTTCAATCTGTAGAGGAAGAGATGGGAGTTCAGCTTCTTTGCCTTTATCATAAATGCTTGGTTTACTATAATCGTGCGCTCTATTTGATATGAAAGCATCACCCCTAACCATATATATGTTCTCAGACGAGGGGTTATTCAGAGGTGGGCAGTTTTCTTGGCTGCCCCCTTCTGTACTTGTAGAGGCTTGAGTTAGGTTTTGCCCATGCTAAAATGTGTTCGTCAACACCACCTGTTGTTTCTGCGTGACAAATTTTTGGGCCTCTGCAAGTCGAGGACATAGATGGGTCAGGTGGTCTTTCGCACATAAGTTGCAAGGATACCTCGCCTTCCATTTTTCAGTTTTGTCCCCACCAGCATTATCATTGGGTTTTTTATCCCCCTTACCCTTATTTCGTTGTTTTTTCTTCCCTTCAGGTTGCTGGGGGGCCTTTAGGTTAGTCGACTGCACTGTGTGTACCTCCAACAGTTGGGTAGGGGGAGTAGCCAAAGTAGTAGTTTGTCTGGCTAATGTGTGTTGTATGGATAACTGTTGCAACTGCTTTGTCAATTGCTTAGTGGGCTTGGTTTGTGTTGAACCGACGATACCATCAGCATGCGTTCTAGCTCTCTGTCTAGTTTTATCCAGTATTGAATGTGGCACATCTGGAAAGATGTTGTATAATAAACCAGACTGAGAATAGATGAGCTCAAACTATTGAGCCCTCATAATGGCGTCTTCTTTAGATAAAACTATGGATGTCGCAATGTCTTTGGATAACTGCGAGACAAAATACTTAAGGAACCACTCAAGCAGGAATGCTAGTGGGACTGGTGCTTTGATTAAACTTTCCCGGTGTCTCCATTCTCGGATGTGATCAGAGATATGGTTCGTTGTTGTCTGTTCGAAATTAGCGAGAAGCTTTGTGCCAGTGTCGTATCTCATAGGTAACTGGAAATGGTTAAGGAAAGCCATCACCAATTCACCAAAATAAGAGTATCTTGAGCGATCGAGCTCAATGTACCATTTCACGGCACTCCCAATGAGAGTACGTTGAAACAATTGCAACTGTACAGAGTCATCCTTCAATGAGTTAGATGAACACCAAAGATGGAAGGTAGTCACATGATCGCCTGGATCTTCGTTAGGATTGGCCTCGAAATTTGGAATGTTTGAAGGCAACTTCGTCGGCATAGGAGGCCAACGCGGATCGTGACAAATGGGGTCATTCAACAACCTTGTCAAATATGGCAAGTGTAAAGTTGTCAGGAAAGGTACTTTGGGTTGTTGCTGATAACCTAGGAAAAAGAATCATGGAGTTTGACTGGCATCAGGTTGCCAGGAAAAGTTTGGCTGCTGGCCCAGATTCTAGTATAAACCATGGCCCTGGCCAACGTAAGGATTTTGCATCTGTGGAGACATCATCAGCTAATTCCCAGATAGGACATGGATTGTTGGGCATGCATTGCATTCGAAGGACTTTGGGAAGGATTACCCCATGTCGGTCCCATAGGGATAGGCATAATAGTCTATCCGGGGTTCCATTGATTGTGGAAAGAATTACCCCAGATCGACATTCTGGAGGAGGGAACGAATCCTTGTCCTGAATTCCAAGGTCTTGGTAAGTTTTCCCCCTGTGCAGGAATAGTACCCTACCCAGGAGTAGATTGTCCAAAAATGGGGTTGCCCCCAGCTGGGAAAGCGGTTGACGAGAAGGTGTTGTTACCAAATGTTATGTTCCAAGAAAACAGTGTTGAACCTACCGGCATACTATGCGAAGGTGGTCCTTGACTCCCCACTCCAAATAAACTATTGTGTGTAGGTTGCCCAGCGGATTGCTAATGTGAACCAGTGAGTGAAGGGAACGAAGGAGGGATATGACCTCCAGCGTAAGGAAAAGTGTTAAAAGGGATGGGAGTGACCCCCAAGTGACCTTCTAGAGGAGTTCTAGAGCTCCCTGCCCCCAAACCCAATGTTTTTAAAGTGGAGTAGGACAGCACAGGACTTGTACCTGAACTAGGCATACCATATGAGAACGGAGGGCATGTCGCACTAAGTGTAAGAGGGGTTGTGGCCACTGCCAAAGACGGGTTCAGACCACTATGAGAAGTAGTTGCGATCGAGACCATGGTGGCTCGGACCGACGATGCTAGGTTAGGAGATGACTCTCCTATGGTGACAACTGTGGTGGGAATTGAAGAATTCCTGGAAGAAGTAACAACATTTATTTCCATTGTTGTGTGAGGCACTGTCTGGCGCTCGTGAAATTGAATTGGTACAATAAAAGGTTCCAAGAGTTCAGTGGTTGAGGTTTCAATCGAGCCAAAAGTGGTTTCTTCAAGGTTCTAAATGGTCTATTCCTCCTAGGGTTGTTCAGGCACAATGGTTTGTAACCCAGTCACTTCAAAATTACCTTGTTGGTCTAGCTTCCGCCTTAATGGTGGCGGGGGTGGCTTCAGTGTAACCGACGGCAGGCCAAGAAGCCTTTGTGACCGACAGAGCTTGGGATCCTCCACTGTGTGAGAATATCCAAGACACTCTAAGGTAGTCAAAACACTCAAAAGTAACACACACTAAGAAAAAGTCCCTAGAAGATAAGACAAGCAAACACTAAATTATTTGGAAGAACAGTTACCACAACCAACACTAGAGCAACTTACCGGTGCAAGTGAAAATCAAACACAGAACCACCCTCCGGGTATACTCTGAAAAGCATGGCCCAATGTCTATACTAGGTACCATGGTATACCCTCGCAGTCACCTGTGTATGTCCCTAACAAAGATTGGCAACTAGGTTGCCAGCACGCGAACAGTCACTAGGCGGGTACAGTCGAAAGTAGGGTAGACCACAATGAGCAGGGTATCGAGCCCAAAAACTATCAAGGGTATCAAGAGAAAATGATCTGGAAGACAACTGAGGACCTCGAATGGATTCAATACCCATGAAGCCCTGTGGAAAATGAAAACGACGGAATCCAAAAACAAGCCCTCTATATGTGTTCTCCACTATGATTGGTCTGGCTTTGGAGGGGTTATCTTTGCTACCTTTCCGCACACGACCTCATGTTTATCCCCTATGTTAGAGGGGGGTACTAGATAACTTCCATGAATCTGGACTTAGACACTCCCTATCTCAGACTCCAATGTTTGATTTTAAATGGCCTTGAAGAGTTTCCTCTCCAATCCTAATTCAAGGCCCTAGTCCTAAACTAGTTTGTGAACCCTAAAAACATAAAAGTCTAGTAGATTTTAAATTTAGCGTTACTTTTATGGATTTGTCTTACATAAAAGGGTATGAGGTTGAAACTGATGGTGTGTAAAATACGAAAGAAAAAAATGAATAAAAAGTTGGAAACAAAACTTTTACTAAATGCAAAATTTTGACAACTTTTCAAAAGAAATTTTTTTAACTTTTCTTAGATTTTGGACAGCAAACTCAAAGGAATTTCACTCGACTACGAGCTACTTATGATCTAAATGAACTGAAAAAACTTATGAAATAAAAGAATTTTCCCTATCTAATGATGCAGAACCACACTCTTCAACCAAAGAAGAAAATGAAAAGAGATTTTTTTTTTTTTATTGAAGTGCTAATAACGCAAGAAAGGGAAAATATCGACAAGCAAAAAACCAAGAAAAACAATTATGGCTTAAAGTGCATATCGCAAAGAATCAGATTAAAAAATCACACAATAGCAATTGTAAAAACCATGACTCTCACGATTGTATAAAACTCGTAATATATATATATATATATATAGACCACGTTTTAAATAAGAAAAAGCAAGTTAAGGGTAACAATAATCCTAAGCTATTGACTGTTCAAACATAGATTCAAACACCTGAAAGGAATACTTCCTATCAAAAGGGAGGATGATTGCCTCACCTTTAACAAAAAGTAGCCTGTACAAGCACGCGACTATCACTCAAACAGCACGCATGTGAACACGCGCTGAACAACAACGGAAGGCGTGTACACGCGGGTTGCCCTTGTACAAGCCGCGTGTATATCTAAAATCTAAGAAAAAATGAATACAGACAGACCAAACCAGGAAAAGACCTCTGGTATTGATAACCAGGATCCCTTGAAGGCTTGGATACTCTTTCTAACAGAAAAACAAATAATGCAAGGGAAGAAATAATAAGGCAAAAACAAACTGAGATAGGACTGTTAGCAAACAAGACTCAGACAGAATTCTAGAAAACCACCTGAGAATATGTGATTCTAACAGGGAAGAGGAGGATTGCCTCTGAGGTTCTTTGAACTCCTACATGCTACTGCTACCTCTACAGCTAGCGTTCACACACAGGTTGTAAGAGGATAGGGTGTGGTTACACACGTTCAAGCCTTGTTCAGGCCGCGTATACCTCTATGGGTCAAACACAGTCAAGAAAAAGTCAGGGAAAGATGGTATGGAAGACCAAACTCCCTGCTAGCTCAGACTTTACAGAAATGAAAAGAAAAGACAGGAAAGAGAAACTAGTCTTTAAACTACCCAAAAATTAAATAAAATTCTAGGAACCCTAAAGAGTTATTCCCCAGTACGGTTTCCAATTCTATTGTTGGGGAAAAACACCCTACATACTAGCAAATAGATTTCAGACTTTGCATGCAGATTTGACCGAATAGAAATTACTTTCTACCTACATCCCTAGATTTAAATCCCCTTTTCTTAGTAAATGCATGGAAATATCCACCTACCTTGTTACTGGCGTTTGATGTAGATCCTTCGTTGTGCTTGATTACTTGTTTGCAATCCTCCTTCCAAAGCTGACATGCATTCAAGACGAGCAACAATTATGCATGCTTACTACTTATATACTAACGGGTTAGAAATCAAACATAAACTAATCAAACCATAGAAAGTTCATGAATTGGGACAGGAAAAGCATTCTCTTTATTACTTAAAATGAATCAACTTTACAAAAGTTGAGACCGACCACCGCTCCTTGAACCTAATCTTGGGCTCCTCTTCTTCTGTCTTGCAACTACTTTGCTTTAAATCTCCTTTGGCATTAGGAAAGGCTAAAGGGTTGGGACAATGGAATACGTAAATGGGCAGAGTTTCTTTTCTATATTTTTCCTCCTTCAAATGGTACCCCTACCCCTTATTTTATAGGCTAGAAGGAGCTAGGTTTTTGGATGAACCCTCAGCCATGCATGGCTAGGAGTTTCAGTTAACTCACCCATAGATTTTTGTTTTGTCAGCAACTTTCCTTTTTTCATGCTTTTGTTGGTCCATGCGGGTTGTTTTGGGTCAGCCAGTGTGTACACGCGTACAGTAATGGGTTAGGGTGCGTGGGCCTTTACACAAGAGGATTTTCAAAGAGTTGTTCAACAGAGTTTTAGCAAAGAAGGGATATGAGTTGGCCTAATGCCAGGTAAGCATGTGTGGTGAAATTTAGGGTTATAAGAAGAGAACATGTCGCCTGGATAGAGGGGGTATTCCACAAAGAGTAATGGGTTTATTTATTCAAAGAAAATTATTCCATAGAGATCATATATTACATGAGACAACGAATGTTTACAAATGGATTTGTACAAGAAACTAAATTTTGCAAGAAGGGATTCAAAGAGAGCACAACCGCAAAGGAACAACACCTAAACCATGGAAGAATCCTTTTAAAAATTTTGTATAGGGGTAATACAATACTTACTCTGCCTTTGGAGATACTTCACATAGCTAAATATTATCTCCAATTTCGAATTCCTTAACAGAGTCGAGTGATAGCAATAGTTGAAAAACAAAAATAGTGAGATGACCAAGTGAAATGAGACTCAAGAGAATAGTTACAAAGGTATTAATGGCACCTCGAGTCCCTCGATGGTGGGGAGGAGTGTAAGGTACACCACCCCACTCCTATCCATGTGATTTATCTGAAGTTTTGATCCCACAATGGGCGGTTCACTATAGTGGCAGGCCTAGGGGGTACTAGGTTGGTCATTCCTCCATTAATGGACTCGACCTAGAGTAAATGAAAAATCCAAACATCGGTGTAGGTCCAGACCTCACCTGGAATCCACTTATTTTCGTTATCAAAATCACTTAATTTCTATAGTAGATAGGTAACCTAAGGTCGAATTGATATTAACTACACATTGGTAGAACTTATTGCATAATCTATATTACATATCATGTGTTATTTTCACTTTTACTATGGAGAATGTTTAGTAGGGTGGATTATTGTACCCTAGTGCATGGACTATGGACTAGAATGGTTAATTTTCATATTTTGCTAGGGTCATAACTTTATAGTCATAGTTCTTACATAAATTCTCGACATATGTAATATAGATTGTATACATAACCTAGTTTATAATAATTGGATGGGGCATTGTTATGAAATTAATGGGTATGATTCTTATGGGTTCTATGAAGCTTAATATGTTATGCATTCGAACTTTACACTGGACCTAAATAGTCCTAGTACCTTTCTAACAATGTAATCATAATTAAGACTTTAATGCAGTGGCAAGGAGGGTAGAATTTGAGTTAGTCAAATGAGATGGCTATGGATTTATTTAAAGGAAAGTAACAGTAAGTTGTTATTTTGACACTAAACCTCATACTGGATGATTATTCTAGTAGAGACAAAGTTTTATGTGCATCAGTAGTGAGTTAGATTTATAAGGAAATAATTCGTGTGTCACGAACAATTTTGATAATTTGATAGATATTAATTCCTTGATCAATTTTTTTTTATTTAGTGAAATTTTGGGTACATTACATTCAGTCATACCATAGATTGTTGAATTTACTAGATGCATCTACTATGTGAATGTACTACACAAATATGTATGCCTACGGTTGTTCCTACTATCCTTGGAAAATTAACAAAGGGATTGGATCAAGAATTCTTTCAAGCCAAGAAGTATATATTATTTGATGATCCTCATCAAAGATTTCCTTAAACATTGGGGACCAGAAGCTCAAAGTCTTAAAGACACAATTTAAGACCTGGAGAATGCATTTTCAAGAGAAGGTTTTGACCTTGATCCTATAGAATGTTTGAGAGAAAAACGTCTTTCATAGTTTGTTGAAACAACAGTTGAAATAAAAGAATTTGAAAGGAGCAATGAGGAAAGTTTTGAGTTCCTCAAGGAAAGCATAGAATAAGATGAATAATTTTTTGAACAACTGATAGAATTTTGTCTTAACAGGGACTTTCTGGCTAGTTTTTTTCAACAAAGAGAAGAAGAGTATGACACCATCCTCGACCATCATGAGGAAAGGCCAAACCTAAATTCATCTTGGAAAGTGGACATTGTATATTTGGGAAAAAAATCAGTTTACAATGATGTGACCAAGAGGTATGGGTACTAGAAAAAATTCCCAACTGAAGATGAACCTCTCTCCATGCCTAAGGACGTCTACAAAATCATAAAAGATCAATATCAAGATGATGAATTCTCTGATCCTATTTATGATGAAAATATTGAAGAATATCTCGATGAAGAATATCTCGATGAGACATATTATGAAGATGAAGTATATCACTTCCACTTGATGAGAACATCCAAACATATTCTTCTCTTGTGCATCAAGAAGAAAAAATGATGAGTTATAATCCTTTTGAAAAAATTTATGATGATTTGTTGCATGACTTTGGAAATTAATATCTCAATGAAGTTTCTCTTGTAGAAGGCTTGAACGAGAGATTGATATATGTTGTCCCTCTTGAAAAAAATGAAGAAGTAATCAACTCCTGTGATGCAGATAAATTCATGGAACGACCCTGGGATACATTTGATGACCACATTGATGATTTCATGCAAGTTGGGATATGTAGATGGGATGTGGGTTTCTTCATTATTAAAAGATATCACATTTATGGAATTTAGGGTAGTTCTCATGCAAAGGGGTTTGGATTTTCATCATCATAGGAGTGGTCCTCATACGTATATGATCAAGATGTTTGGAAACTTGGTGATGATATGGTTACATATTTTTTCTACCCCTTTGAGGATGACTTGTCATGACATACTCAGAGTGATGTCTTTTCATCCTTTGATACATACCCTTTTGAGGATGCAAATTTGTTTTATGAGGAACTTCAATTGTTGTTCTCATATTTTGAGGAATACTAGGACATGGCCACGACAAAGAAATCAAAGGTTCATTCTTAGAAGCTGAAGTATTTTCATCTTGGATATTTTCATGAATATTTTCAGGCGAATCGGTGATGTGTTTCTAAACTTAAGACTATTCCTTACCTCTCACCCTCTTCTCCAAGAGACTATTCAATATTATTCCAATATCTCATTTCCTCTCAGTCCTTGACAAGCAGTGAGTATTTGTGCGCATATGAATATGAGCATTCAACTACATATAGTATCCCCCTTCATAGATGGATTGATCCATCTTGTGGCTACACTTTTAGGAGGGATGATCGGTCTCATGGTTTCTCGTGCCAAAAAAATTTACTCCCTCCCACCCATATTCATTAGTTTTATTTCATGATCAATTATATGTGTGTTTATACTCATTATTATTATGTGCTTGAATTATATTTGTTGTATTAAATGATTAAGAACAAGGGGAGATACTTTGATGAGATGATCAAATGGATGCACTAGTTGTATGACTTCAACTGAAATCATCCAGAACGTGATCTTTAGGGATGAAAGGCGCCAGGTAAGTAGGTAATTCAATCGATTCACTACATTTTCATCTTGATTGCTCAAATTAGTTTATATGAATTTCATTTTCATTTTCATTAGTTTATATGTTTATTTTAGAAATTCAAAAAAAACAATATGTCAAAAATTTTATTTTCTAGATTATCTTTTAGTTTGGATTTTTATGGATAAAGGGTGATAGCACCACCCTATATGGTCGGATTCCTTTTCCTGAGTTTTGGCAGGAACATGTCTACCAGGAGATGTTGTGGTTCTCATGCACTCTAAGGTAAGAACATGTACCTAAGTAGGAGCCATATGTTAACCCCATTTTGTTGATAACTAAGGAGATTATGTCTCGAGTCCCTCAGTTTGAATATATGGAGTACTGAAAGACTACATGACGAACAATATCCTTTTTCACAGTTGAAGTCCCTTCTCACCACCAGAGAGGTTGCAAATTTTTAGATGGAATCCACCACATCAATTGGATTTTAGAAGGCAGTGTGCCTTGCTCCATGAGGTACAAGTCAGTATTATGGTGAGCATAATTTCAATATTTAAGGCATTTAAGTATGGTGTATCTTATATTTATCTATATTTCATGATATATGCTTGGACATTATGCACTTTTCCCTGATTCACCTTGGTGGCTGACATTTTTCCCTAGTAAGTGATCTTTCTTGGGGATAGGTTGTCTACTAGGAACTCCCTTGAAGAACCATTGTACCGTTCCTGACCATAATTATCACTTTCCATCACTATTTCCACCCCATTTCCTTATCTCTTGGGATTTTAGGCTGTATTGAACCAAGAAGGGGTTGTCCCTAATTTTATGGGAAGAAGGGGATGAAAGCCCAAAGGGTTTGATATTGGGTAAAAGATAAAATCCTATGTATGAACCTTCTATATTCTTCACCCAGGGATCACCCAAGAAAGAAATGAAACACTTATCTTTGAGAAAAAGGGGAACCCACAAAAAATATGATTAAGAATGCTTAAAATGATAGTTGGAGGATAGAAGGTATCATCATGAGCCGACCTATCATTCCATGAATATCTAGTGGTATGACATTACCAACATTTAGTTACCAAGCTAGGGTAATGGCTCTCAGTTCCATGGCTAAGACAAAGGGGGTCTAATCACAAACCAAACTTTTCATTTCCACTAGTTTTTGGGTGACACCTCCATTATATCGACACCGTGCCAATGAAGTGGCCTTCAACATTTCCTTAAATTTATGAAATAATGGAAAAATAATGGGGTTGGAAAAATTGCATTGCGGACGAAGGTACCACACACCCTCTACAAAGGCACTAATGAATGAGAAACTACAAAATATTGTATGTCATGAGTCATATTCCCATTGAGTCTTTACCCTAACCACTTCACCCAATTTACATGGCTTAGAGAGGGATATCTTGGAAAATCTACTAGGGAAATATCTACCCAATAGGACACCTCATCAACCCTCCCATATTCAAGCATGACAAGTCACATAATGTCTTTGAGAACTTAATTGTTTAACATCGTGATATTTGATGCACATGCTTAGGTGGATCATTTATTGATTGGATTCACTTATCATGATTTCATGACTTGAGATATTTGGAGGGTGTGATTATTTGTCTTTGCAGGACCTAATTGGTGGAGAGTTTTTTAATAGCAAGCCTATCTTGGGCTTCCATGGGGCTTGAATCCCATAGGTGGATTCCAGGGGCCCGCATGCCAGACGATAGAAATCAAACTTTGAAGGCCTCAAATAAGACTTGGATGACATAAAATATCCCCCACATGCCACACATGTTTCCTATGAGATGCAAAACGTCACCTCTAGAGGCATGATGTCACCTAGGGGGGTTAGCGTTTTGTGGTGAGTTGACATGAATTGGCACAAGAAAGTTTCGAAGGGATTGATCCTTGATCATGAAGGAAGTTGTTGGTGTTATTGACATGTGTCTTTGGGAATCCTTTCTACTTTCCTCCATCGCGAATGACCTCCTCCTAGTACCAAAATGTACCATAAAGGGGTGGCATCCATATGAACACGGGTTTTTCTTTTTGCAAAAGTGAAATTAAAGTGAATTTTTTAATATTAATTTGTAAAATGGGAAAGATTAGGGTTGTTGACCTCTAGTCTTGTGGTCTACCCTTAATTATTTGGAAAAACTATCTTAGTGACATTTTGTATAAATAAGAGATCATAAGATCTCATTTTAACATAACTCTCCATTGTGAGAGGCTCTTGGACTGAAATTTTCACTCTCTTTTGCTATTTCTCTCTCTTATTCTCTTTTTTATGGCTATGTCTTGGATTATGTTTTCATGGAATTGATGCACTAGCCTTGGAAGGCTTATATCTAGCTTTTATGGTGGTTTTTCTTAGCTTTTCCTTGAAATGGTAAGGTTTTTAAATTGTTGTTATCATACATTTTGCAAGTCAAGGTTATTTTCTATATATAGGTGGGAAGTATAAGGGAATACAGCCCCACCTTAGTCAACATCACTTTATGCTTACAATCTATTGGTTTAACAAGGTTTTTCTAAGAGAAGTATAAGGGCATACACCCTCTTAGCCTAAACCCTAGCTAGAGATACATGTCTTGGGGAGTAAGAGGATTTGCACCCCCAAGGAGGTAGTACCTCTAGATATTTATTTTCTTGAATCCATTCACCCATTTTTCTAAGGCACTATTCATTTACTTATTGCATTGGAGAAATAAATTGTTGCCTTGGTAAATGTGAAATTTTCAAGTTTTAAAGTTCTCTCTTTGGGATAGTGATCTCAATGCCTTGGAAATTCTTCCTCCCTTAGGGTGTCCCCTTTCGACCAAAATTTATTATTTTTATATTAAAAATAAACTACATCCATTAGGGATTCACTAACCCTAGACTACTAACCCCATTTTCTCCTAAACTAACGCTAGACTAGGCCTAAAAATATGCCATCACCCACTACTAACCTAGGCGCTCCTTTTGAGATAATTATGTGTGATTTTTGATGGATAAAATTTCTGATATAGGGCTTGGCTTGATACATCCATAAAATTTTTAACTTCACTACAGAAACCCTAAGATAAAGTCACTCTTAAATTGTGCTTTCACCACCAAAAACTTGCTAAAAGTTTGCTAACTTGTTCTACTAGGTTTAAGAGATTTTTGTGTCTTCTGTGAGGATTTTGGTGGCTGATTTTAATGTTGTAATAAAAAACTTGTTAATCCATAAGGATGCCAAAAATACTTTTTATTACAATATTTATGGTAGCCACAACTAATTGCTAAAGTTTCATTCTATAAATTGTGAAGTTTAGTCATTATCTACTTGTTTCAAGCATATCTCACTTGAATTTAATCAATATTTTAAAAAGATATGATACTTCTTTCTTGTTGATATATATTGTTATCTATTTTTTTAAATTAGGGACATCAAGCTTAACTTGTTGATCCAAACTAACATGCATCATTGAAAAGTGGTTCTTCTTATGTCTCGATCACATACCAACATATCAATGATTCTCCCAAGTCTTTGGAAACCTTTAAACCACTCCAGACTCATATTTTCTTTCCATTTTCCATCTATATATTTGACCTTAGGGATATTTTTATTTCCTTTACATTTTTCACATCCCTTTTCCCCCTAGGGTCACCGATATTCCCCCCTTCATGAGACTATCTCACCTCTAAAGTGACAGGAACACCTGCCTAAGGTGACAGTGGGTAGGTGACATATTAGTTGTGTCCATTTAGTGGATGGGTTAGGATTTTCCCAACCTACAACTTGTGCAATAACATGTACCAAATTACTACTATTTTGTTGTAGTGACAAATAGTTTTTATAACTATAACATATTATCCTTTGAAAGAAATAATTTTCTGTGTAGAAGTAATGTAAAGAGAAAATAAATTTATTAAAGAATAACTAGTGAATTAATAAGAATGTGGAGTATTTGATCGCATATGTTAGTTGATATCTTGAGGGGATTTCGGTAGACAATGGACGGGGGGATACAACTAGGGTTTCCCTGGCCGGAGTCCCCAAGCTATGGTTTTTTTTCCCTGGTGGTTGTGTGCAACGTTTGTTTCTCATCCCTAATATTGGAGATTGCCCGTTGATTTATTTCATCTTTGAAGCACTTTCTCCTTGGCACTTATTCCCTGTTGTGGTGTCATCTTCAAGGGTTTTATTTGCTGGGATTTTTAGATATGGCTCTCTTCCTTATCTACATATGGTTTTATACTGGTGGGAATGGATATTTCTTCACATATTGTGATCTTCATGTCTATATCAGGTTTTCTTTAGGGAGGCAGTGCCTATCGGTGCTTGCATACTTAGTTTTCCTAGATGCCTCGGTTCTTCTTTTGTTCCATCGTGCATGAGGTGGAACTTATTTGGTTTTTTTATTTTTGTTTCCTCTTTCTTGAGAGGGTTTCTTGCCACCCAGATCTAGTATGTTTCATCTCTGGGTTATTTTTATGGACTATTCTTTCTTTCAAACTTTAGTGTGTGCAGAGATTCTTTCTAAGTTTTCTCAGGGTGTGGTCCTTACCAGTCCATCCTTACTACTATGTTCAAGGCTTGATGCATTCTTAGGGTTTTTTGAGTGGTCGTGGTGTTTGGGGCTCCCTCTATCCCCCTCTGGACTGTGGTGTGGAGCTGATGCTTGGGTTTTATTTTTCTTCTTGGTGGGGCTTTCTCCATAGATTTGAGGTTCTACTTCTACAAGCGTGCGGTGTTGATTTTGGATGGTGGGGTCAACACTTTGAGGTCTGTCTAGGGCATGCAACTTTTGGATTCCCCTCAATGGTTTCAGGTTATCTTGTTGTCCCTTTGGACTCATATTTTGATGAGGTTACTTGCCTCTCTGGGTCCCTCCAAGTTCTCTTCTCATATGATTTTTGCCATTTTTATTGACTAATATTGGTGGTTATTTTATGTGTCAACTTCATATGTAATGAGGCCACTTTTTCAAGGCCATTTGTGTTATGCATTTCTCCCTATTGAGGATGAAATCTATATCAAACCTAAATTCTTTCTATCTCTATGCTTTATACAAAATGTATTTTTTATTTCTTTTAATAAAAGTTAAGCTTTTTTTCTTTGGGAAAAAAAAGAATGTGAAGTATTTTCTTTTATATACTTATAGTGAAAATACCTCGAAAGGTACAAACTATTAAATATAAATATTGGAAGTACAATACTTCTATTAAAACTGGTTGGTACATTCCACAAATCTCTAAAATTAATTTATAGAAATATAATACAAATATAATGGACATTATTTTGTTTGTTGTAAGTATGGATAGATTAATCACAAGTCAAAGAATATAATAATTTATATATATAAATAAATGTATACCAGAGATATTTTCAAAAGAATATGTTAAGGTTTTTACTTTTAAAGAAACCCTAGAATTAACAAGGTTGCATGGTAGTGTAGTCCCTACCAAGAAGGTTAGAAAGCAAATTGTGGAAAATGGGTTGAAATGTAAATGACGGAAGTGTCTGGTAGAAAATGTATATGACGTAAGTGTTGTGTGCAACATGTATATCATGAAACATGGACCAAAAGTAAATGACGGTTGGCATGTAGAGCACCATTTTTTTGTTGAAGGTAAAGTATGTAAGAAAGTGCAAATTTGTTGACAGTGGAAGAATAAATCTGGAAATTTAAATGCATTTGGCATATGGACTAGTAAAAGATAAAAATATATGAAGACACAAAATTAGGAGATAAGAAATATAAAAAATTTAAATGCATTTATGAACAAGTGGTACAAGTAAATGAAGCTTTCAATGAAGAGCACCATTTATTTTGAAATATATAAAAAAATAAAAGTTTGTTACATATAAAAAATTAAATGCATTTGTGATAGAGACTGTTGAAAGATAAGAATGTATGAAAACATTACATAGTACTAGAATTTTTGAAATATACAAAAAACTAAAAGTGTGTTACATATAAATCAGAATTTAAATGCATTTGTCAAGTAGAATGGGATTGGGGCTCCTGCAGACCATTAGAGAAATATGTACAAGAAACAGTATTGTAGAAAGAAGATAGAGTTCAATACCTGGAAAAACAATATATGGAAAGGTATAAGTGTTTACCTACACATATGTATTTAAGAAAGTGGAATAACTTGGTTGATAAACAAAGAAGGATGCAATCAGTAGACCTATAGTGAGGATACATATGATCCCTTTGGCTACTTGCTTGTGGCTAGCATTTCATTGGTGTCGTCAAGGATTTTCATTTCAATGATGTCGTCGACGATTGCTGGAATCTTGGCTACTGCCTGTTGCTTTTCGTCAACGACCTGTTTCAATTTCATTTCACACCATTCTTCAATGCATCTTCTCATTGGGGTGATGTTTATCTCATTTCGGATTTTTATGTTGAAAAAATCTTTTTCTAATTCCTGGAAATTGATAGAAAGATTACAGAGAGCCTGATGAATTTCCTCATTATGTACTGAATATTTGACCAGTTAGTCATGGACGTGAGCTTCATCAAATTGAACGATGTTGTAAAAGTTTTGCAAAGACAATGCCTTAAACATAGCAACCTGTTTATCAAACTCTTTCCTAGTTAAGGGAAAGGAGTTTGCAATTAAGTCTAGGTCTTGGAAGTCATTGGTTTTCCCGTCTAAGTCTATATTTGACAGACTTGTGCATAATCTATCTTTCTTCGATATGGCTTATTCACATGGCTGAACAATGAGATGTATGTTCTTCACTTTTTCTTTCCAACATGCATTCAATTGACCGATCTGGTTTTTGGATGGAAGATCTTCTTCTCTTCCTTTTGTTTCTGTCATATTATTGACAATGGTGCCAAAAGGAATGACTATTTTTAAAAGGAAATGTTATTCATCTTTTAACTCAGTCTGCAAATGTTGGAGCAAACTAGCTACCCTGGTTCCAAGGGAAGTGATGGTTTGTGATCTTTTCCACGCGTCGATAACCAGTTCTATTATTTTTTTATATTATTCTCCACATATACTTTATAGGATGTGAGGATAGTGGAGGATGCTTTTACATTGACTCCAAGGGTGGCAGGCATCACTATTTCCAAAGGATCGAGAAACAATGGCATAGGAATGAAAGAGTCTTCCAATTCCTTGACCCACTCCTTTAGCCTGCCATTCTCGGTCTCGATTCCTCCAATGGAATCATGAAGTGCTTCTTCACTTTCCATGTGAATTTGATAGATTTGGGACGGCCACATGTTGGCAAGATGGACCTCTGAACGATATTTTCCTTTTTAATTTTTAACATTTTTTTTCTCAATTATCATTTTTTTGGACTGTGTATCAAAAACAGTGCTCTGGAACACGAAGGATTCATCTTGGTCAACATTTTCAGTAACATATATTTCCATTGGATGGCTATGGTGGATGGCATCTCCAAGCTGATCAAAGAAGAAAATCATGCTATCCATATCAGTGTCAAGTTCCATGTTCTCACTCTGAATTTCTGGCTCTTCTAATTGCCCCACATTTTTTTTTCTCTTCTTCTCTACTGGAATATTTTGAGAAATATCAATTTTAGAGTGAGGAGGGTCATTATCTCCTCCTCCATTTGAAGAAATCTGAGTTTCTTTGTTGTTGTGGTGGACCATTGGAGCGATGCTCTGGGATGTCACACTTTTTTTAGTGTTATTTGCAGATTGAAGACTCTTGTCAGCGGGGCCCTCCCCTATTGTGTGTACAATTTAGTGCATCTTTGCACTGTGTCTACGTCATTGGCATCAGAGGGAGGACTGTTGCCACCACTATCTCTATTTTTGGCTAGGTGTTTACTTAAAAAACAATTGCCAAGGCCAAGTGTTTATAAATGTTGTCGAAAAATATTATAGGGGTTGAATCCTCTTATTATTTCATCATATTTGAGGTTGGATATGCTAGAATGTGATGTGAATCCGTCAATTTTGTTGACATTTTTCAACACAAACTCCTCTACTTTCCAAGGCAAAGGAATGAACTATTTTTTTTCTTCGTTTGCAATAGATGGAACCAGTAGTTGCATTGTCGCGCTACCTTTGCAACAAACATTATGTCTGTAATGTGACATGGAAGGAGTGTAGGTTGTTCCAGGGAGCCAAAAATTCTTATAACGGTGTAATTATCCAATGTTCGACTATCCCCTTCTTGTCCAAAAAACTGGTTTCCTATTCAGATATGCGGGGAGCATCTTCTCCTAACAAAAAAACTTTGAAAATAGATACGAAGCCATTAAAAACCTCATAAAAATAGTGGGAATCCTTGTGCTTCCACAACGCTTGGTACCAGAACGTTACTAGGTGAAATTCGCAGTTGACATTCTTGGAGAGAGACATTTGTGGAAACCGACAGGAATGGGCTATTGAAAAAACTAAATAGGACGACATATAAAATTTATTTTCCCTTCTAAATCTTGACAACTGGGAATAGATTTCATGGGAAATTAACCTGCCCCAATAAAAAATGGTTTGTTCGTTGACTGCAAAATGAAAAATATAAAGGTCCATCTGGGAAACAATTGTTGTGGACTCCTGTCCCATTATTCTTGTAAACATCTACGCAATTTTTCGAAATGGATTTCTAAATGAACTAACCTAGAATCTTGTAATATCTTCAGGAACTAGATGCATGTTTTCCAAAAAATACAGCAAGAGATCCAACCCGTTATTATTCTTTTCTAGGAACTGTTTGCAGTCTTATCCTTTGAACGTCAATGTTGGCTCTGACAACCTTACCATATGGCAGAAGACATGAGGTGACAAAGAAACAGAAGAGCGGTCCCATAGTGGAATAATTCTTTTTTTTGAAATAAATTTTTCAGTGCACCAAGAGACGACGTCCTTACAGTAAAAAACCTCAAAAACATAGCCTACATCAGCAATCCCGGAGGTCCAGATTAATTGGTTCTCTGCGGCAGAGGTTGAGTAATAATAAAATTCCCTGTTCCACTAGAATTCCTGGTCCTTGTTCCCGAGAATGTTCACTGTGTCTCCATAGAACTACTGTTGAGATGGTGCCATAGGTTTATGACAATGTTGGTTTTCTTCAAATGATGGTTTAAATGAACAATTAGAGTCGATAATGTAACTCTTCGCTAAATATTGGTGAAATTATTATGAATGGGAAATCTCCTCAAGCCTTTCGTTGATTAATAATGAATTGTTAGTAGTAAATCTTATTTATTATATATTTAGAAATGTGAAGGTGGTGGGTACGGCGAAGAGCAATTAAGGATTGGATGTTTCATGAGCATGTGAAGGCCATGACGTGTGAAGGGCATTTTGTGATTTTTAAATCAACAGTGGGAACAGATAATATAACCCCCTCACAAATCTTGGTTTAATGTGCATGAATAGGAGATCTCCTCGAGCCTTTCACCCATCAATGACAATTTATATTGTTCCTTCATGATGACTTGTTAGAATTAAATGCCAATAATTCCATATTTAGAAACAATATATATATATATATAACTTTTTCTTCCTTTCATTATAGACAAGTGTGAAGGTGACCGAGATGGAGGAGAGAAAGGAAAGAATGGAAAGCTCTAAAAAGTGGTCGAACGAGATTCAAAAAAGGGTTACAAAAATACTGAGGACAAGCAAGTGTTGTACGGTCAAATTTTATGTATTGGAATTTTTTAGTGCAAAATGTGTGAAATAGAAGAGATGATGATGGGGCAGTACAGCGGTCGGTTTGTATATTTTCATAATAGAATCAAAGTTAGAATTTTTGAGTGCAAAATGTGTAAAATGGAAAATATGATGATGGGGTAGTTCAGCGGCCAGTTTTTATATTTGCGGAATTTCAGAAAAGTGGCTAAGTATGGAATATGAAAATTGCTAATTGCATGCCTAGAAATAAGATCTTATATATAATTGGAAATTTCTAATTGCAAAGGGATGCAGGCATAGGAAAAAATGACTATGAACTGAATATTTCTTCAACTCGCCAAATCGATGATAAACCAAAGAAATTTGAAGAAATGGCGAAGTATGGAAAGAGGACAAACGAGTTCAAAATGGGGTGACAATAGTTCCAAAAAAGATGTAGAGCCCGGCGGTTAAATTGCATTTCTCTCTATTTTTTAGTGTAAGATGTATACCATAGAAAAGTGCATGACAAGTGGGATGTAATAGGGAAGAGGGTATGATCTGAGTCCAATTGCAAATTTGTATATCACAGAAGTGACACTACTGTTCGTAGGCCATGGAACAAAAGAAGTCCAATCTAGAGCCCGCCTACCGGGAATTCACGGTTGGAGAAGTTTCTGGGTATGGAATGTCAAAGTGGTTGGTCGGTGTCCTGATAAAAGAGAAAGAGTGCAAGTGTGAACCTGCAAACCCGTCCATGTGTGCAACCATACATTTTCGAAAAAAATGAATAAGTGACAAAGAAGATAAAGTTCAGGGAAAAGAGAAACAGAACAGAATTGTGAAGTTGGGGGCAACAGAAAACAACGACAAAGAATGTGATCTCTGAGTTTACTTGGTTTTTGCTTATATGCTTGATTTTTCAATTTCTATATCATGTAACTGTGAGGCATTTAATTAGCCAACCAGCCTGCAAGTGTGGTTTTCAATTTCTATAGTGTGGAACTATAGGTGTTGTTTGTAGAACAGGGAATTACAGAGGAAATGTTTTTCCCTTTAATATAGCTTCTGTGGGGAAAATGCGGTATGGCTCATTTTAGCACTTTCCCATCCATAAAAAAAGGAAATTTTGTGAGCCATGGAGCCTGTCTGTCAATTTGTATATTCTGGAGCTCCAAATGTTGTTTGGAGGTCACGGAAAAGGAGAACTGCAATGTTGACCCAGTGAGCATGCAAGTCCTCCTGTTAATTTCTATATCGTAGAACTATGGGTTCTAGTTATAGGACACATAACAATATAAGGTCAATTTAAGGAAAGGGGTAGTGGTCGTTGGAAACGCGTGAATCCGCCAAACCGTGCAGCAAGGCATTTTCGAAAAAAAAAAAAAAAACAATCAACTATCTAGGAAGATAAACTAGAGGGAATAAAAGAGTGGGAAAATAGAAAGGTGGAAGGAAGTTTTCATAAGGGATAATTGGTTTCAAAGAAGCCTCGTTGTTGCAAAACCATCATTTTATACTAAATGTCAGCAAATGCATTGTTGAATATTAGATTTTATTATGACCCGTGCGTGTAAGTATGTTCTTCATACATTCTTCCATGACTATAACGTATTAAAACTTAAAACTTACAACTTAATAACTGCATGTCTAGAAACAAGAATAATGATTTTGTTGCAAAATTGTACATTGGTATTTCTATGCTCTATCTGCATTACGAATAGAAGTGAACGTTGGTTTGAAACTATGTAATCCATTTTTTGTTTGCATAAAAGGTCACTCGATTGACACAATACATTGTAATATAATTGTTAGATGTTCCATGTTAGAAAAAATAACCTAAGTAAACATAATATCAAAGAAGTATGAGAGCACTAAACCATGCCAAGGAGAATAGGTGTTATATCTAGAAAAGAAGCATCGACGAAGAGTCCAAGGAAACTACTTTTTAATAGCAAATCCTTTTAAGAAAAATAACAAAAACATCGAGTATTGTACATCTATCCTTAAAAATTCGACCCAATTCTTCATGGAAAAACATTGAGCGTATCTACAACAAACACACACACAGGATCCACACTATGCAATATCCCCGCAGTTTTCTCCTCCATGAATCATCTTGTGCTGGAATTGATAGTTTCTAGAATCTTCCCGTGAGGAAGAAGACGAAAAACATTCCAGGGAAAATGGAATAGCCCTTAGCTGAAACCACCTCTGCATAGTCGAAAAAAATTCAGGAGCACATGTTGCACGTGTAATTTCAGAGTTCCAAATTAGTCCATTCTGGGTGGAAGGAGATGACTAGTAAAAAAGTGGATTGCAGTAGTGAGAGTTTTGGACCTGAGTCCTGAAGATGTTAATTGTATATCCAGAGAAGAGGACAGTATTCCTGGAAGTGAATAATTTTTTGGATTGAAATATATCTCTGGGAGCATGAAAAGATCATTACTTTACAGTGAAACTCTTCCACCCAGAAAGGACTAATTTGGAACTCTGGAATTCCTATTTTTGCATTGCAAAGACACTATTATGTTTACCATTAGTTTCTTTTATAAAAATCCTTTTCGTGTTGTGAGGACCGCCATCATCGACCCGGGAAGTTCCTTCCATTATGGTTGATTTCAGTTTGGGTGTAGGAGTGGGAAGATTCGCTGCATTGCCATCATCCATTTCTGTATCATCGCCCATCATATCATCTTCTTTCGACTTGAAATTCATGATAACAACCTCTGTGTTATCCATGAATGCAACTAAGCAGGTTCTCTGAGAAGGAAGGGTTGCCTTCAAATTCTTTGGCTTGAAATATATCTCTCGGTGTACCAAGGGACCATATCCTTTTTTGGTCCTAGGTGGAGGGAGATGAGTAGTAAGAATATGCCCTGGAATAGTGGAACCTCTGGCCATTATGCCCCAATGTGTTTACTGTATCTGGAGACAATTGTTGCCACAAGTTAATAAGAATTTCGTTTTTCTACATAGGGTGTTTGAAATGAAAATGAGGGAGGGATAATATAACCCTCCACAAATTATGGTTTAATGCATATCAATGGAATATCTCCTTGATCATTTCGTTGATCAATGAAAATCTCCAGGGTTCGTGTGGAATGATTTTTCACCATCACAGCTCGCTAATTGCATAATTAGAAAAAAAGTGTGAAGGTGGCAGTGATAGTGAAGAGAGATTAAGAATTACAAATTTCTTAAAATCGCCAACCTGTCGACGCACAAAAAATAGATTGCATCGTCTTTAAGTTGAATATTGGGAAAGGATAACATACTTGTGTGCAAATCTTAGTTTAATTTGTAGTAATGAAAAATATTCTCCGGACTTCCGGACATTAATGATAATTTTAACGGTTCTTGCACGAATAAGTAATAGCATTAAATCTTAATTATTTCATATCTAGAAACAAGTACAAAGGAATTAACGATGGTGAATTGCGGCGAGGCGCCGCCCAACCCATGAATCTGATTCCAAGAAATATCCAAGTATGGAAAGAGGTCGGGCGGGTTAGAAAAGAAGAAGGGAAGAAAATATACCCAGGAGACGTGAAGGGTCGATGGTCATATTGCATCTCAGTGACAGATATCCGTCATCAATTTATATGTCGCGGAATTTCTTTGGAAATTCATAAATCGCAGAAGGGGGTTTATTTGCAAGTTTGTAAATTGCGGAAGTTTGGGTGCTAGTTGCAGGGTGCGGAAAAATGGTAACGCAATGTTAAACCCTCCTATGCAGGAACCCATGTTTCAAGAAGGAAAAGTAGAGAGAAGAATTCCATACTTAGGCACTTTTTCGATCATAGGTTCTTGGACTGACGGGCTCTAAATTGGGCATCCATTGTTTTGTGGACTACAAATAGCATTCAAAATTCCACGATATACAAATTGGCTAGCGGACATGTGGGGTACTTGGGCATTTTACTGTTCCGGCATTCCATACATATGAAAATCCTTGGATTGCGGGTAATTGGGATGGTGGGGTAAAAAATGAGCATGTATTGTTTCATTACATACAAATAGCACCGAAGAGTTCCACAATATACAAATCGAAAGGCATACTTCTTGGTATAATTTTATATCAACCAACAGTCAGATTTTCGCCATATAGAATTTCACAAATGGACTCCAGGGATGGTGGGCCCAACCTTATGATTGTTTATGGATGTTGATCCCTATGAACTATGTAACACTACAAAAAAAAATTGTTTTCAAAACTTAAGGATTAATATTAAATATTGATACTATACAATTTAATTACATAAAATTATAAAAGGATGTGAAATATCTTATTTGAAAGAAAAACCTACTTAGGCACTTTTTGGATCACAGGTTATCAGACTGGTGGGCTCTAAATTGGGCATCCATTGTTCCGTGGCCTACAAATAGCATCCACAATTCCGCGATAAACAAATTGGCCAACGGACCTGTGGGGTACTCGGGCATTTTAATGCTCCCGCATTCTATACTTATGCCAATCTTTGGCTCGCGGGTACTCGGGTTGGCAGGCTCAAAACTGGGCCTGCATTGTTCTGTTAGCTACAAATAGTACCCAAGAGTTTTGTAATATACAAATTGATAGGAGGACTTCTTGGTATAACGTTATATCAAACAACACTCAGACTTCTGCCATATACAAATTCACATATGGACTCCAGGGATGATGGGTCCAACCTTGCGATTGCTTACAGATGGTGATCCCTATGAACTATGTAACACTACAAGAAAACATTATTTTCAAAACTAAATTATTAGTATTAAATATTGATATTGTACAATTTAATTACATAAAATTATAAAAGGATGTGAAAATTCTGATTTGAAAAAAAACCCTCGTGTTCGGAAACTTGCATTCCAAAAATTTTGTATAATGTGAAAGGGGCAACAGGTCGGTCAGGCTGTTGATATACAAATGAGTGAAATCATGAACACATGTATCCGTCAAGTTCCACACCTACACAACTTCACAAGAAACAAGTTATACATACCAAGTATGTACTTTTATAAATGATGGGCATGAGATTTTATAAAGCATAAAAGCAAGAAGATGGATTTTTTTTTTTTTTTTTTGCAACAAGCTATACAAATATGCTTTCAAACATAGAAATATGATTTTGCAATATGTTTGATGAACACATCCCTCATTCCATACTTGGTCATTTTTTGGATCGCAGGTTCTCTAACAGGATCACGAGTTCTCGGGCTGGCGGGCTCAAAATTGGGCTTTGTTATTTCATGCCCTACAAATAGCATCACGAGTTCCGCAATATACAAATTGACAAGTGGATTTGTGGACTATTTCAATTTTAAGGGCCTCATGTTGTTGTAATAGAATAATTGGACTTGGGCCAATTTATATTCATTTTACAATATCAAATGAAGAAGTGGTCGGTCGAGCTGGTCATCTAAAGGTAATTGAAACCGGAAGTAGTGAATCCGCCAACTTCCGTAGGTAGAAGGTTTCCAAAAAATGAGTAATACATAGTAAGTATGAACTCTTAGAAGGTATGGACATGAGGTTTTTATAGAATTTGTACAGATCACACATTTCATAGTTGGCCACTTTTTGGAATGCAGGGTCTTGGTATGGCGGGTTCAAAGATGGGCCTCTATTGCTTTGTATCCTACAAATATTACCCAAAGTGATGCAATATCGAAATTGATAGCTGAAGCTATGGAATATCTCCTTCAACATTACAGTTTTTATTTTTCCGGGTGTTCTAAACAACATTTGGAGGAAACGAGCAATACAAAGTAAAGATCTATTTCTACAAACTATGCGCATGACATTTTATAGAGCATGTATGTATTTCTAATTCCATATTTGGCCACTATTTGGATGGAGAATTCTTGGGCTGGTGGGTTCAAAATTGGGCCTTTGTTCTTCTTTGGCCTACAAATAGTATCCACGTTTCTGCGATATACAAATTCACAAGCGGACGTGCCACCTATTTCAATTTTAAGGTCCTCAATTTCGTTTCATAGCACAATTGGATTTGGGCCAGTTTATATTCATTTATTACAATATCAAACGAAGACGCGGTCGGTCGGGGTGGTCATATAAAAGTAAGTGAAATCTGAACTCGTGAATCCGCCAACTTCCGCACCTAGAAGTTTTCCGAAAAATGAGTAATACATACTAAGTATGTACTCTTATAAACTATGGACATGAAATTTGCATAGACCATGTACAGATCCGGAATTCCATACTTAGCCACTTTTTGGATCACACCTTTTGTGGTTGGCGGGATGAAAATTGGGTCTCTATTGTTTCACACTCTACAAAAATCACCCACAATTCTGTGATATACAAATTGACAAGCGGACCTGCGGGTTGCTTGGCCGACCATTCCACTTCCATTTTCTGTGTCCTCCAAATAGAACTCGGATTTCCTCGATATACAAATTCATAGATGGACAAGAGAACTGGAGCGTTAAATTTTTCCATTGTTTACAAATGGTAATCCCTATCAACTATCCAACATATCTAAAAACATTATTTTTAATACTAAATTATTAATATTAAATATAGATATTGCAGAATTTAATTAGAGAAGAAAGTTTGGACAAATTGGTCGAGCGAGCTGTATAAAAGTTTTTCGACAAATGAGAAATACATAGTATCAACATGATATTTTATAGAGCATATGTGGATCCCTCATTCCATACTTAGGCACTTTTTGGATCGTGGGTTCTCGACCTTGCAGGCTAAAAATTGATCCTCTATTATTCTGTGTCCTACAAATAGCACCCACACTTCCACGATATACAAATTGACAAGTGGAGTTGCAGACTAGTTGGCTCAACATTGCACTTCTATCGCCTTGTCTACTCCAAACAACAATTAGAGTTCCAGGATATACAAATCGACAGGACCCCGTGACTGGCATATTCAAGATTGCAATTGTTTACGAATGGTCATCTTATCTAACTTTATCTAAAAAAATTATTTTCAAATACTAAATTACTAATATTAAATATTCATATTGCACAATTGAGTTACATTAAATTATTAATGGATGTTAAATCATTTATTTTTTTTAAAATGAAGGAAAAAAAAGAAAGTTTTCTTAAAATTATATCACCGCAAGCATAATAAGGACCAATTTGAATTTTAAGGACCTCTTGTTCATATGATAGCACAATATAGAATCGACATGATATTTTATAGAGCATATGTGAATCCCTCATTCCATACTTAGTCTTTTTTTGGATCGCGGGTTCTCGGTCTTCCAGGCTAAAAATTGAGTTTGTATTGTTTTGTGTCCTACAAATAGCACCCAGACTTCGACGATATAAAAATTGATAGGAGGAGTTGCAGACTAGTTGGCTCAACATTGCACTTCTATTTCCCCGTGTACTCCAAACAACAGTCAGAGTTCTGGGATATACAAATCGACATGACCCCATGACTAGCGTATTCAAGATTGCAATTGTTTATGAATGGTCATCGTATCTAAATTTATCTAAAAACATTATTTTCAAATACTAAATTACTAATACTAAATATTCATATTGCACAATTGAATTACATTAAATTATTAAAGGATGTTAAATCGCTTATTTTAAAAAAAATGAAGGAAAGAAAATAAAGTTTTTTTTTAAATCTATCACCACAAGCATAACAAGGACCAAGTTGAATTTTAAGGACCTCTTGTTCATATGATAGAACAATTTCACTCTGCACAGTATATATTCGTTGTTTTCAAATTATTCCAGGACAATAATTTTACCAAGTTCATCGATCAATGTAATATGCTAAAACAAGTCACATACTACATTTGTGCCACAGCGCCATAGAAATTTTCAGGTGGATCTACACAGTAGCTGGCTAAAAAATTCAATTATATTGTTCCCTATCCTCTAAACAACACTTGGAGTTCCAAGGTATACAAATTGGGAGACAGAAGCACACAACCAAGAACCAACCAAACTTCAAACAGGCCGCAAGCAAGTTCCCAAAAGGTTCCATAAAGTAGGACCCATCGACCTTTGCACCAAACAATTTGATATAGAAAGAAAAGACGTCGCTGCATTCATTTTCTCTTGCATCTCGTATATGTTCCCAGTACAAAATAACCGTGCCCATGGGATATATGGGGTTATCTTCCATGCTTCCCATTTTTTTTGGACTGAACAATCTTATGCGCATGCAATCCCGACTAGCCCTGTCCAACGAACATTCAGCTAGATGTTGAAGAAAAATTGCAAAGACACATGAGGTATTTTCATTTCCTGCCAAAATTATATATATATATATATATATATATATCCCTTCTTTAGCCAATATGAAAAATTGCATTGTCCTCACTTAAGGTGAATTTGTTGTGTATCTGAATCTCCCTCAGCATGTACACACTACTTGCCTTTTTCTGTAGATATGTTTCATATGACAAGTCTGCCAACTTAGGAAAAACATTTTGTAACAAAGGCTGCCTAACCGTATAATGCACAGTCGTGTTTCCCACGGTTTGGATGACACCATTCACACAATGTCGATATATATATGGACATTTTTCACTGCATCACAGACAATCAATCGTATCATCACTCATCAAAGCGGAGGCAGAAGCAGGAGAATTGCATTTTTCACATACAGGTTCAAAAGGGGTTGAGTACACATTGGTTTCCACCAAAATACCTTCAACCTGGGAATGCAAGCATAGGAATTAATACATTTAACAATATAATACATAACTGCACCCACCCCCCCCCCTCCCNCCCCTTAAAAAAATAAATAGAAAATTAAACAGGCCACCAAAATTTGTTTAAGGCTATTTCTATAAGCAAAATGAGGATGATTTTGAGGATGTATATGCACAACAGTTGTAGAGCAAGCTAGTTTCTTCATATCCTCTACTATATATGCTCGCAAATCTGTTACAAACGTTGTCTGGGTTGTCCGAAAGATCCTTTCTCTAACATCCTTTTTCTTTGTTATATTTTTGAACAGCATAAGTGGAATCTTCCCTTTTTTCAATTTTTGTTTGATTGACGAAAACAAATTTGAATATGTATCGAACAATTGTAGTTGCAACATGGAACAGTGCAATATTTGTGTAACTTACCTGACATACATGCACATACGAAAGTAAAGGACAAAACTGAATATGAAAAGCGGTACCATTTCCTTGTCGTTGTCCGAATCTCCATCCTTTATATGGAGAATGTGTTGCAAGCCAAGTTTTCTTGCCAATGTGAAAAATGTGCCAATCATTTTGATTGGGTAAATATCAGTGCTCTGTGCAAGTTGGTTGATAGTCGAGTCTAGGACGAAACGATATTCTAAACAAACAACGAGAATTGTTTCCACAATGATTTTTTCATTCAGTGAAATAATTCGATCTCAATCACCATGGTCATATACTGTTTTGGGCAATATATTAAAATTTGTAATGGATATCCCATTACCTGACAATATCTTTTCTGCATGTTTCTGGACAAGTTGTGGAGGAACAATCAGTGTCACTGTCATCGTCGCCTCCTTGTATGTCATGTCAGCACGTGTAATGGATCTACTTTCGTTTTCCTTGTCCAAGTAGGTGCTATAGACGACCATTATGTCCCCCATGAACACTTGTCCAGTTCGGTGACTGTTCAAGCCCTCTATTGATAGTACCTTGGATTTTATAGCTTTAGACCTAGTCACAATTTTTTAATAGGAAAAACTAAAGTGAATGGTAGTATGCATTTTTTTTTTCCTATATTCTTCTTTCACTGGAATAAATCTACAAGTACACATGTAGCTTGGATGAACTATGGAGCCAAATTTTTGCAACCACACCTCCTACTCTCCAAAACATGCAGCACGTTCGACATCTCGCTTGTACTTGTTGATACTTCTTGCGAGACGCAAACCATGTATTGCAGTCGAAATCATCATATCCACCATGCCATGGATGAATATAAATCCAAGGATATTTTTTTAGTAAACATAGTAAGAGAAGAGCATATGCATCTTTACCTTTTTCCTTGTCGGTCTGCTAATGTCTGGGATGATTGACTGTTCATGCCCATGTCACTGGTCCAACTTTTTATGATGCAAGCATGAGCACATGAACATCAGGACTAAATAAGCACATGCATTGTATATTGTCCATCACAAGGACCAAACAACCGTAAAATTGTATGCATTTGTTTTTTTTAACTCGACAAATGTTTCGTGGTAAACAGGGCTCGAGGTTAGGGCACCATGGCCAAGTTGTATATCACAAACCCCCGAAAGGAATGGGATAAATCTTCAACCTGGAAGCCCGGCACCCACACTCAAGAAATTAGGAAAGCATGGAACAAGGCAGAAGCATTAGAAAACAAAAGGGATAATAGAAAATGGAAAAAGTAGAAATAGGGGGGCAGAAAGGCCCATTGTTGCCAAGCCATCGTTTTGAACTCTAATATTATATACCCCCACCCGCTTTGTATATTTAATTTACCACCATAGTTGGTATACCTTTTAGAAGATTGTACCACAGAACCCTATGTTGTTGCACAGAACAATTCATCTCCCTGTCCAAGCAACCTATTTTTTCCAAGGCAGCAACGTTGAATATGCAATGGACATGAAGGCAATTTATTATGAAGATAGACATCTAAAAGAAGATAAATAGGTCTATTTACCTGCCAAAGAGTCCATCGCCATCTCCAGCTATTATGTTTGTTTATATGTACCAATGCAGTGAAAAGACAATGAACATGAAGCAGGTTAATATGCAAGAAGGGATGTTATGAAGATAATGTATCATGTACGAAGGCATGCAACATGTACATATAATAAACCAGGTGAACACATATACAGACCATAAATGAAATACAAAACAATGCAATATGAAATAATAGTACAAGCATGCACCTTTCTATATCCTCTTCAACTGATGCAGTCAAGACTCCCTCCTTTTCTCTAGCTATTTTGTTTGTTTTAATGTGGGAACACACAAAACACAATGAACATGAATGGAAGTTGGTATGCACGAGAGGAGAATCAATATGTACATACAGTAAAACAGACTCAATGAACAATCTACAAGATAGGCAGAAACATGAACCTTTGCACTTCTCCATCCATGGTTGTAAAACTGTAATTCTTTTGTCCCTGCCCAAAAGATATTACAAGCCACAAAACATCACACAACTACATGGCCATAGCTAAACGATTTCTAGTTTTCCGTGGAAAATTATTGAGATATGCCTCCACCGATTGAAACACAAGTTTTTTATCCTCTACACAGACTGATGTGTCCACGATACAAATTTTTGGTTTTCAGTGGCAAAATACCCACACATGCTTCCAAGCATCCAAATATAATCTTTTTCAATCTTTGTTGTACATATCATACCTCAAGCACAACATAAATTGTATCATGCACACAACAGTCTGTGCAAAGGAGAAAGAACATGGAATTTCAGATTGTCACAACCGACTATACATGGTCTATAAATGTACCCTACATATGGTTTATTCCAACAAAAAAGATGCGAATATTGAAATTTCACATGTAATCCTCGAACAATTTTGCATGCAACTATTTTATGTCATGCCAGCATTGAAGCACCAACAAAATTTCACAGAATAACAGATATGGACCTCGACGGAGAGGGAAAATAACACAACTGCATGCTGACTCCTCGATGCAGGGGCTCAACACTGCAAAGCACCCAAAAAAACAATAATAATCGAAAAAAAATAGAAAAAGAAAAGCTCCAACCACCGTCGTTGGACCCCAACCCTATAAGGCCAAAGAAAAAAAAAGAAAAAAACAAGAACCAAACACCGAGAAAGCACGAACAGGCCAAACTTCACCCCTGGGGCCCCAAAGCGTAAACTCGAACCAAACAAACAGAACGAGCAACCCATGAACCAACGAACCAGCAAGAACCATCAACGCAGTAAACAACATATGTGTCTCCAACGATTACGAAACTGTAGCCCAAGAAGAGAAGGAATCGGAAACATACGAGGACCATGCCATAAGAAATAGGAAAACATTCTTACTTGTAGACTCCAAACACTGAACAGAGAAAATGAAACTATGGCATCGAAACTTACTCTGAAATGTTGAAATGCAGAACCGCAGGTTGACTCGCAAATGAAACAACAATAAGCAGCAACTGAGAAACCAGCAAAGAAGAAGCAATCACCAAACCAGTAAACAATGTATATAGCTTCAAAGATAATGAAATTGCAGTGCAAAGGTAGAAGAAAAATGAAACATACAATGGCTCTTTAGTTACTGTATGGAAAATTTCGAGGAAAAATGTACTCTGAGAAGTTTATTTACATAAACATTTAAGGTTGTCAAGTTTTCTAACATAAAATTTGGAATTTGCAATCACTATAAAGCTTGGATATCAAAACATTTCGATATGCTTAGTACATATCAAAAATTATGAATATATTCAGGTAGCAAAAAATGCTAATATAAACATTCGAACTAATGCTAGCATTAATCCACCTTCCAACAATACACAGGAAAAACATATGATTCAAAAATACTATATACGAGAAAAATTTTGGATATGTTGCCATATAAAACATTGGGAATAGCTAAGCACATCAAATCTCTTATCCAATCAGATTAGTACATATATGATACTATTTATTCTATAAAAATATTTTCTTTTATTTCTGTAGCTCCAACAATAGGTATTATGCAAATATTTTTGGTCAAAGGACAAACTAATATGTAGTCAACCACTTATGGATCGCTATAGTCCCTCTATGCCTAAGGCAGGGACTAATAACCAGAAGTCGTGATAAAAGTAAACAATGACTGAAGGAATTAAGAAGTTGTTCCTATTCTCAAAATGAAATGTAGTATGAGAGCATACAAAACCAAAAAAATAAATAAATTGTTGCTAATAGGTTATCGTTGTAGCTATTTCATGGCTACCCATTTAGGGTATACTCCACTCGAGACTATATAAACTCGAAACCCTAGTATTGGTAATGAAGGCATGTTTACTTTGTGAGAAATGTCAAGGATATTACTTGACCTAAAAAGTGTGAGACTCAGTATGGAGTCCATGATAACAAGTTCGAGTTGGACTTTGTCCCAGGTCGCGTCTTATGTGAGTTACACGAACTTGTTGTCTCAAGTCTTTGACGACTAGCTTGAGGGTTTTTCATAACTTTGCATTAAATATTCACCACGTCATGTTACCAGGTGCAACAAGAATGTACGTTACGCATAGTAATCAACCCAAAATTTAAAATATGAATGTTTTCATTCATTACCTAAATCCCTAAATTCGTTTAACGTTTACTTCTTGGCCATCCTCATCAATATGCAAGGAATTTCCCGAGGACGACGCCATCAAAATTTATTAACCCAAGTAAAAATAAATGAGGGAAAGAATGTATTTATCCCCTGTAAGTAACCTGGAAAAGAATGTTTGGTTTGGTTGTGAACAATATACAAATTGTGAAATCCATTAAAAAAAAAAAAAAAACAAACAAACAAACAACCCTACCTTAATCCTCAATATTATTAAGGACACGGGTAAGGGTAACTTATTAAACCTATTACTGAATGTGTTGTGCACAAAAAATAAAAAAAGGGGTTAGCTAAATAACATTGTGGGAGTTTTAGTCTTTGAACAAATTAAACAAGAATAAAATGTGATCATAGGATCAAAGATCCTGAAATATAAATGAATGCAAAACTAGTATAGTGTTTCCCTATGAGTTGGAGAGTCTACAAACTTAGTATGAATATCAATTTACATTGAGAAATGAAGGAAAAAGAGAAAGCATGAGTTAGTGGTAATTTAAGTGCGTAGATAAGAGTCGACCTACACATTAACACAATGAGAAATAATTCATAGTTACATTGTTAAAAAAATAAAAAAAATAAAAAAATTCTATAGTATTTAAGAATAGAAAAATATGAATTACTTAGCACTGCTCATGGAAAATGCTTAAGAAATCAGTAGATGGGTAAACGCTTGAGCCTAAATTCTCTATGTCTTTGAGACAAAAGCTTGTGGTTCTTTTGTTGAGCATCGAGGTAATGAATTAAGCTTAGGCTCGACAAATGAGCCATAATCAAGAGAGAAGGTATGAGTTTGGTGAAGGGACTATCAGTCCCCTTTAGTGGCACCATTACGTGGAATAAGCTCTATCACCATCATGGTGGAATAATTTTTTTAAACTATGAGTTAACCCGTGGTTCTTTACTACGTAGGATTGCATCATATTCTCTTTCATAAATTGATACAATGTGTAATTAGGTTCTCATTTATTGTATTGTAAGGTGATTTGAATTGTTTATCTCAAGAACAAATTGGACAAGGTGTATAAGAGAAAACTTTGAACCACAAGTATTGTTATCATACCAAATTTTATACAAGATGATAATATGGCATAGAGATAATGGTTTTACCAAAGTAACACTATTTATGGAAAAGAATCATAACTATATTCTTCATGGGTTTATTACTTTCATATGAAAATTGTTATAATAATTGATGATAAGGAGTGAAAAAGGTTATCAATATTAAATGGTTTTCTAATTATTAAAAATAAGAAATATCCATTATATATATATATATATAGAGAGAGAGAGAGAGAGAGAGAGAAGATTAATAATGAAAGATATAGTACCTAGAATGTTGTACACTAATGTGTTACTAGATTTGAATCCTGGTAATGGAAGTCAACAAGCTTTTAAGTGGCATGGTAACTCCATGAACATTATACACAATGTCAAAAAAAGGTTCATGAAAGTAAGTAAAACAAGTTTTACCATGGAAACTCTAAGTCTAATTGTTAGCTTTGACTATATATGTCAATTAACAAATTATCTTTAAAAAACAAAATGTTGGTAATGAGGGGATGTTACATTAACCTAGCTTACCATAGCCTACATTAGCCTAATTTTCCCTATCCTATTCTAACCTACCCTACCCTACCCTAACCTACCCTACCCTACCCTAACCTACCCTATCCTTATCCTAGCCTTACATGACCTAGCCTAGCCTATCTTAACTTAGCTTATCCCAACCTATTTTTAGTCTAAACTAGCCTAGTAAAGCTTACCCAAGCCTAGACTGACCTAACTTAACTCTACTCTAAACTAACCTAGCCTATATTAGTTTAACCTACCCTACCCTAGACCAACCCAATCTAACCCTCCCTTCCCTACCCTAGCCTTGTCTAACTTAACTTAGCCTACCCTAAGATAGCCTAATCCTACCCACCCCAACCTAGTCTACCCTAATCTATCTTAATCTATTCTAACCTAATCTAGCTTAACCTAACCTTGTCTAACCTAATTAACCAAACTTAGCATAACCTAACTAAGCTAACCTAAATTAACCTTGTGTAACCTATCCAACCCTGTCCTATATTAACCTATCTTACCATAGACTACACTAGCCTAATTAACCATAGCCTATCCTAACCTACCCTACCCTACCCTAAGATACCCTACCCTACCCTACCCTATCCTTGGCCTAGACTAGCCTAACCTGGCCTAGCTTTCCTTAACTTAGCCTAGCCCAACTTAATGCTTGTCTAAACTATCCTAGCACATCTTACCCAAACCCAACATAACCTAGCTTAATTGTACTCTAAACTAACCTAGCCTAGATTATATTAACGTACCTTAACTTAGCCTACCCTACCCTATCCTATCCCACCCCCATCTAACCCTAGCCTAGTCTATGTTAACTTATCCTAACCTAAGCTATCCTAATCCTACCCACCCCAACCTATTCTACCCTAACCTATCCTACCCTTTTCTAGCATGCCCTTACCTAGCCTACATCGATCCCTATCCTACCTTACCCTACCATAACCTAACCTACCCTAATGTAACCTCGCTTGGCATAAATTATCCTAGTCATAACCTAGCCTTACCTATCCTAAAATGACCTACCTTAGCCTACTCTAAACCCACTCTAACCTAGCCTACCCTAACCTATCTTACCCTAGCTTTCCCTCCTCTCCTCTAACATACTGATGCAGGACCATCACCAACTCAGCAAGCATGGAGCCAGTGCATGTGTTTTTAAACACATGACGTATAAGCTTGATAACTCTTTTTGAATTTTCATTTAAGATGAAGCGCCATATCCTTCAATGAAATATTTATGAAGGAGCGCATGTTTTATTGTAGCAGACCTCAAGCCTTACGCTCTTTTCTAAATTCGATAGGAGGCATTTATTAGATTTAATGCAGGTAGATAGATGTTTAAATCTAGATTAGACAGTTTTACAGTCTGAGAGGGAAAACAGATATATACACCCTCACTTGTACATTATAACATTATTCAGAATCATTCATTCAGGAGAAAGAAGAGAGAACAAGCAAAGAATTTGTGAAGAACACCCATGTACAGATGTTTTTGAATTAATAGAAGAGAGTCTTTGATTCAATTTCATGGTTGGTGTTGTTTCTCTGTGTATGTTGTTTAGGTGCTCATGAATGTTTGTTTTCTGGTCATGCATTTTCTTTGAATATGTTGTGCATGTGATTTCAGGGGTTTTAACTGAAGTCTAAAAGAGAAGAGAATAAGTTTCAATTGTTTCTCTGTCTGAGCCAGGAGATTCCTGCATAGAGTGCAGTTGAATTCATCCACATAGAGTGCGTTGATGAGGCTCGACAGTTAAACCCTTATTCTCATTCACCCAGAAGTTGGTTTGGGTTGGTAGAGTCGTGCAGGAGAAGTGCAGACTGAACTTGAAGTCTCAGTGGCTAGTCTGAGCAAAGAAAAGCATAGACTACTGTGGCCAGAAGTGCACAGAGTCTGAGAGACTCGACGCTTTGAGATTTGTTGAAGGTCGAGCACGAGAAGTGTGCGCAAAGTCTCTAAGAGAATCAGAGTTGACAAGCTCAGGAGGTTTAGCACCTTCGTAACATCGTTAAGGAAGTGCACAGGAGTGTATACCGGGAACGATTCAAGCAAGGAGTTGCAGGCGCAAGTGTCAGAAGACAAGTTCTGGGAAAAACAATTAGCTTCTCTCAAGGAATCCTCAAGGAGGAGAAATCGATGGTCGGGATTCACCAAGGGGACTAATAAAATCCCATCAGTCGTCAGATCTCGGGGAGTTGCGCAGGGTTTAAACCCCAGCAAGCAGAGGAGGATTCATCGGGATATTGGCGATATCGGGGTTTCATAAGGTAAGAGACTCGAGCCCTTGAAAGTCTCAAAATCTCGAGAGAGGATCCTAGCCGTTGATCTTGGCAGGATACGTGTCAAGGAGATGGGCACCATCGGAGTTTTGTCCATCGGGATATCGGGGTTTCCGAGGACATAGAACACTCACATATTGAAATCGCGATCCGCGATTTCCCGACAAATGCTTGGGACCGTCCACCGGCGGGGACACGTGGCGGAAGATCCTGGCGAGACGATGTTTGGAGCCATCGGGGTTTCCAGGAATTAAAAATACTTGCATCAAGAAATCACGGTCGGCGATTTCCCAATGCAGTTAGAGTCGTTGATCGGAGGGACACATGGCAAGAGATCCCGAGGAGTCAGGGTTCGGCATTTCGGGGTTTTCGCGTACAAGGAAAATGCAGCAGCAGAAATCACGATCTCGCGATATCCGATAACCCGATAAGGAGGGGTGACGTGGAGGAGGACACCCACATGTGTATAGGGGATCGAATTTTCAGGAATTTCACTGTTGTAGAAATCGCTGCAGGAGGAATTCCGAAACTCCGAAGCGTGATATTCATATGATCGCGTGTTGAGTGGAGGACAGGTGTCAGAGGATCAAGCCGCGTCTTGAGGAGACGACAGGTGGTGTCGTATATCGGGGATCGGGAATCGGGGATTCACGAGAGGAGAAACTCTTGACATCGCATATGCCGATTTCCCGATAGGGAAATCCCCGACAGGAACAAGGGAGCATCGGCCTCGAGACCCATAGGGGTTCAGGGTTTTGGATAGCACGAGGAACGTGCCCACAAGGTTCGTGACAACGCGAAACCCGATTTCCTGAGAAGACTGCAGGGAGATCAATAAGAGCATCCTGTGGGTGACTAAAGGTCTCGATACGGGATCTGAAGGGCATTGTAGCTCTTTGGGCCTGAGAATAAAAAGGTCCTGGTAGTTGCGAACGTACCCTGGGTGGTGCGATCTGCATCAAGTGGTATCAGAACAAGAAAATCTCTTTGTTTTCTGTAGCAAATAAGAAAGGGAAATTCACCATGCCGCCAAGGAGAAGAGATAGACAATCACCCAATCCAGAGGGGGAAAGGGAATCGTCCAGAGAAAGAGGTAGGCCAGGGCAGAATCTGGAAGTAGAAAGACAACTGCAAGAATTACGCTCTATGATTGTGGATATGGGAGTCAAGCAAAGGTGCAAAGCTGATGCAGGAGATACTAATGAATCTGAAGATGAAGGTGATGATGGACAGGGAGCAGGAAAAATCCCAGTGGAAGATGCAGCAAATGAGCGATTAATGAAATCTATTGCCCGGATGAGTTCAAAGACAAAGATGGACATTCTGACTTATGAAGGAAATCTGGATGCAGAAGAGATGTTGGATTAGATCTGAGCTCTTGACACCTACTTCGATTATGAAGACATCGAAGAAGATAAAAAAGTAAGGCATGTTGTCATGAAATTGAAGGGACACGCAGCATTATGGTGGGACAAGCTTCAAGCAGATAGACGCTGCAAAGGTAATCAAAAGATTAAAAGTTGGGATCGAATGGTTGCGAAGATGAAAGAAAAGTTCATCCCAATGGATTATCAAATCACATTGTTCAGGAGGATGCAGAACCTGAGACAGAAATTGATGACGGTGAAGGAATACACTGAAGAATTTTACAAGCTCAATATCAGAGCGGGTCATCAGGAGAGAGATGATGAACAAGTAGCCAGGTATATGAATGGCTTAAGATACGATATCCAGGATGAGATGAGTATGGAAACCATCCGAACGGTTGAGGATGTGTATCAAATGGCATTAAAGGCAGAAGAGAAACTAAGCCGTAAGCCAGCACAGCGAGGGCGAGGCAGAAGTCAGCCCAGAGGCAAGGCAGTTTCCCAAGAGAAATATCATAAGCCCAAGGAGGAATGGAAGAAACCTCTGGGTAAAGTTGAAAGAGGTGGAACCTCACAGCGAAGACAGCAATATGCTGAACAGAGGGGACAGCATAATGAACAGCGAGGAGATTATGTTGACGCCAATACTTTTCCTCGTACTAGAGATAGAGGAAGAGGCAAAAGTGGAGTCATCACGTGCTTCATATGTGTAAAGAATGGACATAAGGCAGTTGATTGTCCAGATAGGAGGAAGGATGCAGGAGAAGCTCACATCACCCAAGCACAGAGGTGAGATGCCGAGGAAGAAGACGTAGAGGACGGAAGGTTGTTGATGATGCGTAAGGTTCTCCTAACACCCGAGAAGGAGGTGGAGGACATAGTTCAAAGAAATAGGATTTTTAGAACCACATGCAAGACCAAAGATAGGAAATGCCAGGTTATTGTGGATAGCAGAAGCATAGACAATCTCATTTCGACCGAGATGGTGGAAAATCTGGAATTGGAAACAACTGATCATCTGAGGCCATACAAAGTTTCATGGCTGCAGAAGGGACATCAGGTAAATGTCACTAAACAGTGCTTAGTTGACATCAAGATAGGAAGATACAATGATAGGATTTTATGCGATATTATTCCTATGGATGTATGTCATGTATTGCTAGGCAGACCATGGCAATATGACAGAAACGTAATTCATGATGGGAAGATGAATACATACACTTTGGAGAAGAATGGAAGAGCACATATGCTGAATCCAATTAAGGATAAAGGAGTAAAACCAGAGCCGAGAAATATTATACTTCTCATGAGTGGGAAGGAACTTCTGGCAGAAGTAAAGAAGAAGGAAGACCCACAATTCTTTGTGGTCAGAAAATTGAAAGTTGTTTTGACCAGCACAAGAGTAGACGATCTGCCAAAGGAAATTCAGGAACTACTGGAAGAGTTCGCTGATATAGTGGTGGACGAATTACCTCATTTGTTGCCACCGATGAGGAGCATAAGCCATCATATAGACCTCATACCAGGAGCAAGTTTGCCGAACAAAGCAGCGTACAGGTTGACACCGTAGGAGAATGAAGAGGTCAAAAGACAGGTACAGGAGTTGCTGGATAAAGGACTGGTCAGGGAAAGTCTTAGTCCGTGTGTCATTCCAACGGTACTAAGTCCAAAGAAATATGGAGGTTGGAGAATGTGTATAGACTCCAGAGCCATTAACAAAATCACCATCAGGTACAGATTTCCACTGCCGAGAATGGATGACTTGATGGATTGCCTGAGCGGGGCAAATTTTTTTTCAAAGGTTGATTTGAAAAGCGGATACCATCAGATTCGCATGAGGGAAGGCGATGAATGGAAGACATCCTTCAAGACTAACGAAGGATTGTATGAGTGGCTATTCATGCCGTTTGACTTGACGAATGCACCAAGTACATTCATGAGGCTGATGAATGAAGTGCTGAAAGAGTTTATTGGTAAGTTTGTCATTATTTATTTGGATGACATCTTAATTTTCAGCAAGTCAAAAGAAGAGCATCTAAAGCATTTAGCTGCAGTAATGAGGAAACTACAGTAAGAGAAGTTGTTAATCAACATGAGTAAGTCTTCATTTATGAAGAGAGAACTCATTTACTTGGGGTTTGTCATATCGGAAAATGAATTAAAGATGGATTGGCAAGTTTGGAACTTCAGTGGAATTAGCACAACAATGATGGATACAGTCAAGAAAAGACATAAATATTTTCATTGGACTGAAGAGGCGGAGAAGAGCTTCAATCTGTTGAAGCGAAAGATCACCGAACAGTCGGTTTTGGTATTGCCGGATTTTATGAAGGTATTCCAGGTGAAGTGTGACGCAAGTGGCTTTGCCATAGGAGCGGTCTTAAGCCAGGAGGAAAGACCAATCGCATATTTCAGCGAGAAGCTAGATGAAGCCAAGGTGAAGTATTCAACGTATGATAAAGAATTTTATGCTATCATACAGGCGTTGAAGAAGTGGAGGCATTATTTGATTCCAAAAGAATTTGTTCTATACAGTGATAATCATGTGTTACAGTTTGTGACTCAGCAGGAGAAGCTGAATTAGAAACATGCTAAATGGGTAGAGTATATGCAAAATTTTGCATTTGTCATTAAACACATTTCAGGGAATGCTAACAAAGTGGTTGATGCTTTGAGCAGGAAATGTTTGTTGTTGCAGGAGTTTCGAGTCAAGACCTTGGGTTTTGAAAATCTAAAGGACATGTATGCAGGAGATGCAGATTTTGCAGAGACATACGAGGCAGCTGAGAATCCATTTCTCAGAGACAGAAGCCCGTGGATGGATTACATGATCCAAAATGGACTGTTATTCAGAGGCAATCAGTTATGCATTCCACATTGCTCCATGAGCGAGAATATGCTAAAAGAAAAGCATAGTGGCGGATTAGCAGGGCATTTTGGCCACGATAAGACATTTGCAAAGTTGAGCGAAGCCTATTTCTGGCCGAAAATGCGAACAGATGTCAAAAGTTTTGTTGACAGGTGCAAGATTTGTCAGCATTCAAAGGGCAGAAAACAAAATGCGGGATTTTATCAATCCTTACCCATACCTGAGAGGCGGTGGGATGAAATCAGCATGGATTTCGTATTAGGGTTGTCGAGGATGCAAAGAGGACATGATTCAATATTTGTGGTGGTCGACAGGTTCTCAAAGACGGCACATTTCATTCTGTGCCATAAGACCAGCGATGCAACACATATCGCAAATTTGTTTTTCAAATAGATTGTTAGACTTCATGGTTTACTGAGAAGCATTGTATCGGACAGGGATACCAAATTCATAGGACATTTCTGGAGGACACTCTGGAAGAAGATGGGAACTAACTTAATGTTTAGTTCAGCCTATCATCCCCAGACGGATGGGAAAACAGAGGTGGTAAACAGAAGTTTAGGAGATTTATTAAGAAGCTTGGTGACAGAGCACCATAGCAGTTGGGACAATGTGTTGCCACAAGCGGAGTTTGCATACATTGATTCTGTGAACAGGAGCACAGGCAAAATCCCATTTGAAATTGTTTATGGCAGGCAGTCGAGAGGAGTATCTGAACTGAGGGATTCAGAGCAGATGATGACAAAGAGCGCAAGCGCTGAGGAATTCGCGCAGGCGATGGAAGAACTTCACAGCAGGGTGAAGCAGCGATTGCTGGAGTCAAATCAGGAATATAAGCTCAGAACGGATCAGCATAGGAGACAACTTCAATTCGAGGTTGGCGATCTAGTTCTTGCACATCTGAGGAGAGAAAGGTTCCCAAGGGGAACATACAACAAACTGAAGATGAAGAAAATTGGGCCATGCAGAATCCTGAAGAAATTGGGGGAAAATGCTTATGAGATTGAATTGTCGGATGACATTGGAATATCTCCGACATTCAATATTTCGGACTTATACCCATATAAGGCTGAGGAAGCAGGAACTGGAAATGATGAGCAGCCAGAGATCCAGTGGCAGAAGAAGATGTCGATTTCAGAAAGACCACAGATGGAGCGTATACTTGACAAGAGAGTCAGCAAAAGGACCAGACGGAAGCAATACTCCGAGTATCTGGTGAAATGGAAAAATCATCCAGTGGAAGATGCCAGCTGGGAGACAGAAGCGGTTATCCAAAAACATGGACAGACTGTGCAGGAGCTCATGGACAGGAGCCCATGAAAGTTTTCAAGCCGAGGAGTATGATGCAAGAGCATCACCAACTCAGTAAGCGTGGAGCCAACGCATGTGTTTTTAAACACATGACGTATAAGCTTGATAACTCTTTTTGAATTTTCATTTAAGATGAAGTGCCATATCCTTCAATGAAATATTTATGAAGGAGCTCCTGTTGTATTGTAGCAAACCTCGAGCCTTACGCTCTTTTCTGAATTAGATAGGAGGAATTTATTAGATTTAATGCAGGTAGATAGATGTTTAAATCTAGATTAGACAGTTTTAGAGTCTGAGAGGGAAAACGGATATAGACACCCTCACTTGTACATTGTAACATTATTCAGAATCATTCATTCAGGAGCAAGAAGAGAGAACAAGCAGAGAATTTGTGAAGAACACCCATGTACAGATGTTTTTGAATTAATAGAAGAGAGTCTTTGATTCAATTTTATGGTTGGTGTTGTTTCTCTGTGTATGTTGTTTAGGTGCTCATGAATGTTTGTTTTCTGGTCATGCATTTGCTTTGAATATGTTGTGCATGTGATTTCAGGGGTTTTAACTGAAGTCTAAAAGAGAAGAGAATAAGTTTCAATTGTTTCTCTGTCTGAGCCAGGAGATTCCTGCATAGAGTGCAGTTGAATTCATCCGCATAGAGTGTGTTGATGAGGCTCGACAGTTAAACCCTTATTCTCATTCACCCAGAAGTTGGTTTGGGCTGGTAGAGTCGTGTAGGAGAAGTGCAGGTTGAACTTGAAGTCTCAGTGGCTACTCTGAGCAAAGGAAAGCATAGACTACTGTTGCCAGAAGTGCACAGAGTCTGAGAGACTCAACGCTTTGAGAGTTGTTGAAGGTCGAGCACGAGAAGTGTGCGCAAAGTCTCTAAGAGAATCAGAGTTGACAAGCTCAGGAGGTTTAGCACCTTCGTAACATCGTTAAGGAAGTGCACGGGAGTGTATACCAGGAACGATTCAAGCAAGGAGTTGCAGGCGCAAGTGTCAGAAGACAAGTTATGGGAAAAACACTTAGCTTCTCTCAAGGATTCCTCAAGGAGGAGAAATCGACGGTCAGGATTCACCGAGGGGACTAACGAAATCTCGTCAGCCGTCAGATCTCGGGGAGTTGCGTAGGGTTTAAACCCCAGCGAGCAGAGGAGGAGTCATCGGGATATTGGCGATATCAGGGTTTCATAAGGTAAGAGACTCGAGCCCTTGAAAGTCTCGAAATCCCGAGAGAGGATCCTAGCCGTTGATCTCGGCAAGATATGTGTCAAGGAGACAGGCACCATCGGAGTTTTGTCCATCGGGATATCGGGGTTTTCGAGGACATAGAACACTAACATATTGAAATCGCGATCCGCGATTTCCCGACGAACGCTTGGGACTGTCCATCGACGGGGACATGTGGCAGAAGATCCTGGCGAGTCGACATTTGGAGCCATCGGGGTTTCCAGGAATGAAAAATACTTGCATCAAGAAATCACGATCGGCGATTTCCCGACGCGATTAGAGCCGTTGATCGGAGGGACACATGGCAAGAGCTCCCGAGGAGTCAGGGTTTGGCATTTCGGGGTTTTCGCGTGCAAGGAAAACGCAGCAGCAGAAATCGCGATCTCGCGATATCCGATAACCCGATAAGGAGGGGTGACGTGGAGGAGGACACCCGCACGTGTATCGGGGATCGACTTTTCAGGACTTTCACTGTTGTAGAAATCGCTGCAGGAGGAATTCCGAAACTCTGAAGCACGATATTCATATGATTGCGTGTTGAGTGGAGGACAGGTGTCGGAGGATCAAACTGCGTCTTGAGGAGACGACAGGTGGCGTCGTATATCGGGGATCGAGAATCGGGGATTCACGAGAGGAGAAACTCTTGACATCGCATATGCCGATTTTCCGATAGGGAAATCCCCGATAGGAACAAGGGAGCATCGGCCTCGAGACCCATCGGGGTTCGGGGTTTTGGATAGCACTAGGAACGTGCCCACAAGGTTCGCGACAACGCGAAACCCGATTTCCCGAGAAGACTGCAGGGAGATCAATAAGAGCATCTTGTGGGTGACAAAAGGTCCCGATACGGGATCTGAAGGGCATTGTAGCTCTTCGGGCCTGAGAAGAAAAAGGTCCTGGTAGTTGCGGACGTACCCTGGGTGGTGCGATCTGCATCACATACACTATCCTAGCCTATGGTATCCTACTCTAGCCTAGCCTATCCTAACCTGACCTATCCTATCCTATCATACTAGAACCCATCTCATCCTAGCCTACTCTTCCCTAACCTACATGGGCTAATCTAACCTAACCTACATAGATGTGACATAAACTAGCTTACCCTATCCTAACCTCAATTATGTCTAAATATATAAGACTAAGCCTAAACTTAGTTCCTTATCCTAAGCCCAAGCCTCAAAATATTTTAACCCAAGAACAAAGCCTAAATAGTATGTCCAAACATGAGAATAATTCTTTAAACAAATTTTAATATGCAATAAAGAATAACACATCCATTATGTTACTTGAAGTAAAAAGATTCTAATAGAAAATACTAAGCAATACAAATGAACTCACAAAATGTAAGAAAAAATATAAAATATATATATTATAAATGTACATCCCACACACACAAAAGAAAAATCTACATAGAAAATAATTAACATGAATAATTAATTTATCTAGAAATTTAGAAAATATATTTAGACGAATATAGAAAAGATATTTTATTTATAAATATTTAAATTAAAACATAATATAAATTATATACTATAATATATTTATATGCATATAGAAAAGATATTTTATTTATAAATATTTAAATTAAAACATAATATAAATTATATATAATAATAATTTTTCAATCTTAAAAGATATAAGAATTTTCTATTTAATTAATTAATTAATAAGTTAAAAAAATAATTATAAATACAAATAAACAATTAAAAAATATAAGTATTAACCTTAAAATTATAAATATTATTATCATAAAAATAATATAAAATACAAATTATAAATACATAAACAAATACAAATAAAATTTAAATTTAAATACAACCAATTTAATATATTCAAATTTTAAAAACTTTAAAGTTTTTTGAAAACTCTATTTTTAAAAATATAATAAAATGATTATTAAAATTTAAATACAACCAATTTAATATATTCAAATTTTAAAAACTTTAAAGATTTTTGAAAACTCTAATTTTAAAAATAAAATAAAATGATTGCTCTTATACCATTGCAAAATTTCAATGTTTGTTAAAAATTCTAATCATTTTATTCTTAATTTAATCAATGTTTGTTGAAAATTCTAATCATTTTATTCTTAATTTAAAAATATAATAAAAAGACAAATTCCAATTACAAGGGAATTACATTCAAAGAAAAATTCCTTCATTTCTAAAGGTTAATAAATAAATTTTGTAAATAAACAAATAAATACATATAACAAAAACCAAAAACATACTAAATACATAATAAAAAAATTGGAAAATTTAAATACCCAATTTAATATATTCAAATAAATTATTTTTATTTTTATTTTAAAATTAAAATTAAAAAAATTCATATACCACAACATTTCATATCCAAAAGACAAATCAATGTATAAAAGATATCATTGTAACTTGCATCTTAGGCTAGTGACTAGTGATAAGTCTAAACTAAAATCATGAAAAACAAGGATTTCTACTTTTCTAGGTATTTTTTCATTTCTAATTTAAGCTAAGCAGCTGCAATAAGAAGATTCTGTACGCACTCATGCACGAAGTTTCAACCTTTGAAGTTTTCGGAACTCTCATTATTGTTGAACCCCGTATAGTTCAAAGAATATTGTGTGGGTAGAAATAGCTTTTTCTATGACAATAAGGGGATAAATATGAAGAGGTGAGTATCACTCAAAGTTCGTAAGCGGTGAAGCCATTATTAGATTATGATATTTGTAATGTTTATGATCTGTAATGGAGTAGAAGAAAAATATATATATCGGAAAAAGTACACCAAAGAAGGATTCATTTAATGCCTTTTAACATTATGTAATTTTAATTTTCTAAGTTTTAGAAAATTGAATTTATTTACATAATTACAAAACATGGCTTTAAAAAAGAGCCCGTAAAAATCCATCAAAATTATATAAAATAAAGCACAACAAAAGCTATTATTAACTCCAAAAATGTCTACAAGTTTTTGGACAAAAACATCCAGCAAAATACGCTGGAGAAACAATCAATACAAACCGAATACCCTGGAAAAACAATCAATACTAACGGAAGCAGGAACACTGGCGCAATGGCCGTATCCAAAACGAAACTGAAGGACCAAAACTTCAATGCCACAGTACTCTCGACTGAGAAAACAGAGAATTAAAGGCAAAAACACACAATTCATTTCCATTTAAACAAGAAACGAGATAATTAAAAGTAAAACAAAAGGATTTAACAGAGAAAAATCCAGATGACAATTCCATTCAAGTAAGCAAGCGGAAAAAAAAAAGGATTTCGCCGAGAAAGCAAGAAATCTGGAGAATTAAAGAAAAAATAGAACAATTTACCATCTTGATGGCCGCATCTTTATAACGAGGGTGCTAAATGTCAAGGTTTGAAATAGACAATATTTAAACGTTTTCCATCCCAAGAATGTCGCTGGGCAATAAGACTTCAATTTGATGAAACAATGGAATGGTAAATAAATAGTATTAAATAAAATTTAATAAATAAATAGTATAGTGAAAATGTAAATTTATTTTGGTCAAGGAACAAAATAAAGCAAATATTAATCATATACCATGATTCGTTCTTGATATTTGATTTAAAAAATCCAAAATCTAAATTTATAACGTAGCGAGCTAAACCAATATAAAAGAGGAATGAAATAATTGAGCGGGAGAGTTAACTCATTAGAGAATACAAGTGGGGTTAGATTAATAAAAAAATATTAAATTCCATAATCAAAGATGGCCCAGCTCAAGAAGCAGATTAAACTGCTGAAAATCCAATGAAAATTTACAGAGAGATAATATAAATAGTAGGCTAACCACTAAAAAGAGGGATTAAGTTAATGCCGGCGGGTTAAACTAATGACAAAGATTATACAAGAAATTAAAAAACTAAACAAACTGGTTAAATTACTAACAAGGCAGGTTAAACCTCTTTGTAACTAAATATAAATTTATTCGAACATGGCCGATACCTGGAGCCATGGCCAGAGCAATGGCATCAGCATTAACCAGATTCAGAAAAGAAAAACCAGATACATATTTGTTTTGTGAAAGGGTTTCGAAGGGACGGCTATACATGAGATTTGAAAGGGTTTCGAATTCACATCTGAATAAAATAGAACCGAAATATTTGCATTCATATTGACAAAATAAAGGGAAGGCTATACATGAGATTTGAGATAAGCAAGAAGTCTATACAAAACAATCTAGGGCTTCTGAGAAGAGAAGGAGGTAAAGGAAATAATAATAATAAATCTACAGAACAATCTTTCGATTCTAAGAAGGTAGAGGAAATAATAATAATAAAATGTACCGTGGACAGAGTAATGATCGTTAAGCAGCTCTACTGCTCTTCCCTTAAAACGTTGGTTGCTCCAGCGAATGATCCAATTGCCTACAATTCCTCATCTATCACACATACACCCGAACTACTCAGACATCCAAACTCAAACTTGATCTAGACTCATACCACCCACAATCTTAGACAACCAACCACACAGGAAAACTCAAACTCGATCTACACTCAGACCATACACAATTTTAGACAACCAACCACACGGTAAGATCATAGAGGAGGAAGTTGAAACACGGTAAGATTTGAGTATATATCACTTCTCCAACTGCCCTTCAACGGATAGATAGTTTCCTGCTTTTGCCTTCATCTTTCTGGAACAATCCATGGGTTATAGATGAGACAAAATTCCTCTCAATGTTGACATGTCAAACAAATTTCCAAAGTTGAAGCAGTCCGTTAGAGGTTATCATGTTTTTTCAGGTTTGATTTTGAATTTTACATTAAAGGGTATCATGCTTTTTCGGTTTTGATTTCGATTTTAAGGGATAGATAATGACGTTAAAGGTTATCAAGCTTTTTCGGTTTTGATTTTGAATTTAACGGATAGATAATTACTGCTTTTGACTCCCTCTCAACTCCCTCTCGCTTTGGAACAAGAGATGAGGCAAAACTCCTCTCTCTTCAACCGTTAACATATGAAACAAAACCCCAAAGGTTCACTTTATTCATGCATTCGAAGCACCTTTGGTTAGCGATTATCATGTTGTTTGAGTTTTGATTTCGAAATAAATATATTTTTTTTATTTTTTTTAGGCTAAGTAATGATATGATTTAGCACTATTTCATTTCAAAATTTTGATTATAATGTTTTCTGAGTTTTGATTTTGAAATAAATGTATATATTTTTTGGCTTACCAATAATATGATTTAGTACCGTTTCATTTCATAATTTTACTTGAGATTTTTTATTTTGAGTATATAGAATTGGAGGTTTTTTTAAGGTAATATTATAGAAGAGAATTTTCACATATTTAAACTTTAAAATTGGATTGATTTATGTTTTTACATATTTATTGATTTGTATTTATTTTTCATTTCTACATGTTTTATTATATTATAATATTCTATTATATTATAATTGTTTAAAATATATTTATTATTTTTGTTTGAAAATATTTATGATAGAAGCTTATAATCACAATGAATGTTTTGTTAGTAATAAAATAAAGATAAGGATTTTTTTTTAAATATATAACAGTATTCTAAATTCTTTGTTATATGAAAACACTTTATTCTACTCAAAATATCAATATTTTGAATGTTTTGTTAGTAATAAAATAAAGATAAGGATTTATTTTTAAATATATAACAGTATTCTAAATTCTTTGTTATATGAAAGCACTTTATTCTACCCAAAATATCAATATTTCTAATTAGAAGTTTGCAATATCTCAATGATTGATATGTGAGTTGTTAATGTATGTGTATATTTAAAAATTATTTGATTATGCTAATGTTGTCCAACCATTGTTTAATATGCCATGACACCTACATTTTTTAATGAAATCACCATGAATAGAGGAGAGCATGTGATCTTGTTTTGAGTTCCACTTACTAAGAAAGTTGATTATCACCTTAGATGAATTGGCGTCTATTTACCTCCCTCCAGATAAGATTGTGAGATCAAGATGAAATCATTATAGGTAGGTCTAGCCACAACTCATTTTTCCTTTATCATTGAGATTGGATTGGGATGAACAACCCTTGTAATCTTGAGGATTAAAGGGATGCCACTTTTAGGATGGATTAGTTCATGACTCATCTCAAGAAAAACATGAAGGTGGTTCTATAAATATTTGTCTCTATGTACTCACATGGTTGAGAAATGTTATCAAGAATTTTAAATCACTATGAGGATAGTTGACACGAAAAGGTATAATGGAGATGGTTAATTTTATTTAATATAAAGATAAAATGACCTCAACCTTTATTATGAGATTTATTCTATTTTTTTTATTTTGTTAATACTTCAATGCCAATAATTACCTAGAGAAGGAATTATGTTTATCTACATCAAATTGACGTGAATTTTAATGGGTAGAACCACCTTGATCCTCAACGACTTAGCTATTGGTAGTAGAATATCATGTAAACCATCGAATAATTTGATTTATCTAGTTTCCTCAAACCATATTTTTAAATTAATAAGCTCATCAGTGAGGGTGCCAGTATTTCTCGCAAAGGATGTGAGCATCCCCTATTGAACTATGTTATTATTTAAGCCCACCCAAATGGGGATCTTCACTATAAATTCAGACAATAATAAAGTGTCTTTCCCTATTCACTAGCTCGATGATCCATGCCAAGCTTAATCAATTTTATGAAAGGAACATTCCAAGAGATCCAAGGGAAATGGTGAAGTTTTTTATGATGAGATCACTGAAATGAACAAGTCTGCATCATTCCAAAAAAAAAGTGAGCACCAACAGATGGTCGACTAAAATATATAGGTAGACTCCAGTAAATGGAACTCCTACACGATTTCACACATGAGTAAATGGACATGTTTCATCCTCAACTTTTTGTTAAGAAGATAGGGTCATCTACAGGTTTCAAGTGTTTATAAGTGTTTATGAACGGGAAGAGCTCAAAGGGCCTACCATTATTGATGAAATAAAGGATCCATAAAACTTATGGACAATATTTATATTTTTTTCTAAGAATACATTTTCATTATATTTGAAGGAAAATAGATAATCTAAAGAACATGATGGAGCGAGTGCATGTTTTGGCACATTCAAGTGAAGAACTAGTGCATTATGAATTTTAGTTGTATCTAGATCTACAATACAACCCTTAATTCCAATATGAACACGGGTATTCATTCAAAAAGTGAGAAAGCAATTCAATTTCACAAAGGATCCATGTTGAAAAAATGGAAAGGCCACATACCCATTATTTATGGATCATCTAAAATCTAGTATTAGAGTAGGATTCAAATACTTGGAAAACACAAGTAAGTATTTGAAAAAAACAAATATGGTAAAAACTCATATCCAATACTAAAACAATGGACAAGCATTTTCTTTTTTTAGGCCTACAAAGAAGTAGAGGACCATCAATGTTGGGGATATCTCATGAAGAATGTGACATAGAAGATTGTTGGTCAATTTCATCGCTTAAATTGATGTACATTAATTATCAATCTGCATGCTTGTAAACTTATGAGGTGTTGACATATATGCATTATGGGTAAGAAAAACTCTAAGCTATCAAAAACACTTTGTTTGACAAGTTATTTCTAGAAATCCAAATCAAGAGTATGATTGTGCTATGTTCTTTAACCATTGGTTTACACCATTTTTATTTAAATGTTAAGCGATCCACTTAACATACTCATTCACTTAATTAATTCATGTAACATTATCAAACATAAAGGAAATTGAAAGTGAAATTAGCATTATCAAAATAAAAGAAATTGAAATTGCAATGCAAACTAAGCTCAACGAATCTTGTGGTTATTGGAAGTCTAGTGACTTTTTAATTTCCTTGAAAGTGTTATATTGAAAACATCACGATCACTCACACACATATGCTACCATAATTCCATGTGCACACATGTTGTTCACATTGATAATTAAAAGCATCAACAAATGTGAGTAAAGGAAGAAGTAAAATGACTGTAAATAAAGAACACACATAATTCAAATCTAAATTAAAAGAAGGCAATCAACTATATAAATTGAAATAAGTGCAAGTCTAATTACTCAAACAAATATATAAACCGCAAATATGAACTATAACTGCATAAACAAAATGAAATGAAATGTGCAGGGTGGTATACAGGAGAGAGGGGGGCCTACATCTTCTATCACACTCTGCAAATGTTTTCAACCAACTATGTCTTACAATGTTGGTGGCTACAATATTTATAATTACATGCGTCAAACTAGAGAGGAAATTGTTACAACCACATAATCAACCAAAGAAGATCACCATGTTACAACCACATAATCACATAATTCATGTAGGAGTCTACCGGATTTCCTACAAAAGTTTAGAAGTATAGTTGGACCACAAAAACTAATTAGGAAAATACAACATCCATCCTAAGTAATCATTGTAACATGGAAAATCATTTATTTTGATGATCACATGCCTCTAAGATCTTATAATGAAAAATGGATAATATGTAGTGATGTTAACGGTAAACAAATGAAAATGGAAAATAAATGGGGTGATAATAAACTTAAATGATGATTGTAAACATGGCGAATTGGATCTCAACATCCCCACACTAAAGTCTTTACATGTTCTCATGCAACAAAGGTGTGAGTGAATGAATGTTATCTGAATCATAATGTGTAGACTTAGTTTCTTTGTATGACATGATTGTTTTTTGCCTTCTTTTTTAGAAGGCATTTTTTTGAATATGTATTTTTTCTTCTTTTTTCTTTGGTGAGGAAAGGAGGAACAAAGCTTAAGGATCTAAATCATTTTTTTTTCATGATGGATACAAGACAAGGAAAATTGGAATAGTTCTTCTACTTTAACTTTACATACAATATAAGTCTTACAATATAATCATGAGTGGAAAAGGTCTATCGTACCTTAGGGTTTGTTCAAAGTTTTAACGATTCTAAAGGAAAAAAAGAAATGGTGGATGGAAAAATTAATCAAGGGAAGTTAGGTGGAATGTAAAAGGGATAAGTTAAATGTGAAGGGAACAAAGCTTCAAGAGTTCAATGGGCATGAATTCCAAGTAAGATGATTGTATAGGAATAAAGATTTTTTATCCAATTACCTTTGTGGGTACATGATGATCTGAGAGAGAGACACACTAAATATTTGGCTGCATGAAAGAGGAATTTGTTGAAGGTTACTGAAGGGAATTGGACTACAAAATTGATAATTATGGTAGCAAGGAGTGAATGTGCTACTGGAAATTTGAAAATCATGGTTTGGTGTAGGAAAGATTGTACATTCTTTAAATTTCTAAAATAATGTTGCTAGTAACAAATTATGAACTCTTAAGAGGAGGAGTTGATCCCTTGATGAATGTAACACTACTACATATTGAAAAAAAAATTACAAGTACCCTTTGGTCGCAAAATTGAAGATAAAGAGTTGAATTTTTCATTTTTTTTATAAATCCAGCCTGAGTTCGTCGCTCTTGAGATGAAACCAGTTGTATTGACTGTGAATATAGTGGACTCCTATATCTCTTGCAATGACCTTTGGTTATTGTTGCAAGAGAGACGATCCAATGTTGATCGTTACACTGTTCAAACATCCCAACTATTCGACAAAGTCAACATTGACTTGGTCATTGTTCGTCATGATCCAATGATGATTGTTACACTGTTCAAATAGTTACCTAGTGAGTAGTTTCTTTTGTGCTTTATATTGTTGGCATAATACATTCTTAGATGTATTGATAGGGGGTTTGAATCTCCTTTGAATAATGGACCCATATAGTCTTTTGTAGTTCCTCTCTACATTGTTAGTTTAACACATCCACATATCAAAACTCTTCTCCAAGCATATGTCCAATTTTCTAGGTTTAACATGTTTGATCAGCCTCATATTGTCCATTTACACACAATTATTTGTCTTAGGTTTATCACTACCACTATGTATTCACACCATTCTCAACTTAGTGATAAACAACTCCATAAAAGCATGGTGACATGTCCAGGAAATACAACACCCATTGTTCTTGATTTTTCATAATTAACTTATCTCGATGAATGGAAAGAGACATATGTGAAAATATCATCACAACTTATAAAACCTATTATTCCTCACAAAATGAACCTAACTCAAACATCATGAGGAAATGTGATTAGATTAAATAAATCCAATTCCTTTAGGTTGCTTGAATACAACTCCTCTGCAAGAAAATCCTATTTTCCTTCCTTTCCAAATCTAGAATCCATTATTTCTTCATCTTCAAAAGTTATCACTCCTGTCAACGTAAATAAATCCCTATGTCATAATGACAATCATACTAATTGTAAATATTGTGATAGTATCAGAACAAAGTTGAAGAAAAAAGATGAAGATGATAATGTTCCAATATATCCTCTAAAATCCATGAGGTATCCTTGAGCATCACAAATCATGTTTAAAAGAAGAAATATTCATTCACACTCCTTCAAACAGAACATAGATGATATCAAGATTGCAAATTTCAATTTTCTAATATTTAGAAAAGAAGGTGATTCAGTAACTTCCAAGCAGAAGTTATTAAATTACAACAATCTAAAACAATCTCTTATGGCTAGGAATATTGATGATATAGCCAGATATATATTGTGTTTGAAGGAATCAAATGAAAAATAATGGAATCTATATTTAGTTTAGATGAAAAATTAGATTTATTACAACACACTTAATATCAACTAATATAGCCAAACATAAAGCTAAATTGGAATATTGTTCTCAAAGATTGTTTGGTTTATAGAAATGATGGAAGGTATCATTTTTTCTATACATAAGTCTCTTGAATATTTTCCTACGTTTTTATATTATACATAATATTTCTACTATACATAAGTCTCCTAAGTATTTTCCTACTTTTGTCTTTTATACATAATATTTTTGCTATGCATGAGTCTTCTATACAACTAGTTTTGATAATAATTAAGTCATCAACATAAAATCCAGTCATTCACTTAATATACATAAATACTATGATATAATTCACAACATTTGAATCTAGGTTAAATAAATAATTGGTTAATATTCTCGTATTGTGCATGAGACACCTATTTCAATCCATACAAAGACTTCTTTAGTCTGCATACAAGACTACCATCTTGTACACACTAAGGTGTTTTCTCCATATAGATATCTTTATTAATATCCCCGTGTAAGAAAACACTCTTCAAATCCATCTGATGTATCTCCTAACCACAACTTGGAACAAGAGAAAGAAACACTTGGACAAAATTCATCTTGTCTATAGGAGAAAAGTCTCTATGTATTTGATTCCTCCCATTGAGAAAAAAATAATTCTACTAGAGGAGATTTATGAGTCTCAACAATGCCATCCAAAGTGAATTTATTTTTATAGAGTTATTTACATTTCTCCACATTCTTTCCTTATGGTTAAAAAAACAATTCCCAAGTATGATTCTTCAATAGTTACATCTAGTTTGTCATGATAATTTGCATATATTTCAAGAGCACACTCCTCTATTAGGAACACCATTTGTACAGCATTTGCTTGTTGTTTCTAACTTTGATTCTTCCTTGAATTATTCATATCACCTACATCAACACCAACAACTTCAATAATGATATGAGTGTGAGGTGTGAATTCTCAGCATCTAGGGAAACGTGATGGATGGAGGGCGTATCACAGGAAGAGTGAATGGTGAATTAGCAAGGGAGAGGAGTGTATCTCTTGGGAAATGCACGTTCTGGTGTATCCAATGGAGGGAGGCACATAGTAGACTAGGTGAATGGGAAGATAGACAGAATAAGAAGAAGGGGACGGCGTTCTTGCTAGAGATGGACAGAACACGCCTTGCTTCCTCTGATCTACGTTGCCAACCCCAGGAAAACAAAGAGGATGCATTGCGTATCCTTGTCTACGTTGTCAACTAGAGAAAAACATAGAGGACACCTTGTTTTATATGTTGAGCATAATAAAAATGATGTAGCACCATTTCCTTTGGTGCACCTTCACTCACTCAATCCTCACCTAACAGTAAAACACGAATTACAAGATGATTCTCTCACTCCTCTCAGCAAAAATGAAAATGAAAAAAAGATCACATAAGAAAAATGAATAATGCAGGATTCCCAAAAATTCATCATTGTATTAGAGGGTCTTTTCCCTTCTTAAACATTCAATATGATTTTCTGCAATTGTTACATGTCGCTTTTTCTTCTGCAATTCTTTGTGCATTCAGATTCACAAGAGAATTTTCCCGCGGAGTTTTATGACACAACTAACTCTACTCTAAAATAGACATTGCCATTATTTACTTAGACTGGCAAATGATTTATTACAATAATGGACTAACTAACACTACGTTGACAACTATTAGAGAACTAACATAGAAATACTTCTACTTTTCTCCTTGATTGTTGTGGATGACTTGTATTTTGTTTGTGCACTCTCTAAAGAAGGTTTTTGTCCCTCCTTATTGGTCCAATTCCTCCTTGTTTAGATCCAGAAGCGTACCTACTTCCGCCACCCACTAGGGGATCTATTTCTACATTGTCTCGAATGTTAGCCACTTGTCATGTCTTTGGATTTTGGTATTGTTTTCTGAACAGATATGAAACATGTGAAACACGATGGTGCTTTGCATGATCCGGTGTTACTGACAAGGATATTGTGACTCGAATGTGTTCCAATGATAAATTATGAACACCACTATGATCAACCTGTTGTTGTCGGTGTTGATGTGTTGATCCCGGTAGTCAAAATGAGAGGCAATCTAGGGTAAGGGATTGTAATGTCCCCACTTTGGGACATCATTACATTAGAGAGGGTTATGATGACCAGAGTAGCCAAATGGATGTTATAGTGATTACAGATATGATTGAGAGGTATTTTGGGGTACGTCTTGCATCACTCATCCCATTTCATCATTATGATACATTCCGCACATGTTGTCTTTGGTTTCATTGCATTCCGACAATTTCCATGATTTTGAGTATGTTGAGCTATAAGTTAATTAAATTCACTGAAGAGGTCATTTTGGGCACAATACTTGGAGGAACTTCTCATTGTAATAGCTCATTAGAATTGGGAGGAACATAACTACAGGATAGGATGTTGAGAAGTGACTTTCAATGGCCAAGGAAGCCACTAAGAGAGATAAGGCATTTTTCAGAGGTAAAAAGGTTAATTAATTAATTAAAGTGATTTAATTAATTAATTACTAATTAAAAAAAAAAAAAAGTCACTTTGGAGAGACAAAGGGATGTAGGAAGTATAAATAAGAGGCAATGGCGTCTATTGATTCATTCATGTATGTTTATCATTTTGATATCTGGCTTATAGATAGAGAATCCATACCTTGGGGGTTTTGAGGGTTTTGACTTAACAAACCCTAGAGGACGATTTAGTGGTGAAAGATTCCACCTAGCTTGTCCCAAGATTGGTCTCGGGGATGCAATACTCCTCCACACCATTCTAGTTCATATCTACTCAGTGTAGGAGGGTTCTACACGAGCCATAGGCACAGGAAGAGAAGGAGGGCACACCATTGGGGGTTTCCAGCAAGGGGGGTGCACCATCCATTGACGGAAGTTGGTTCCAGGTGATTGGTAGGGCTTCTGGAGATTCTATCACTTGGGTTTTCATTGCAAGTCCGTGGACAGTATATCTAATGCATTCTGGTGGAGTTTTATGTGTCATTTGATTTATTGGATGCATGGAATGAATTGGAGGAGAGGAGCACACTTCATAAAGTGATTTCATCCATTTGGTAATTATATCTTCATAATTTCTCTTGGGACTTCACCAAGGAGGTAACCAAGCCTCGATCTATCATTCTAGTGATTTTGTGGATCATTTGGAGGCCTCTAAGAGACATGTTGAATTATCTAGGGTTTCAGGCATCGAGGGGGGTGTACCATTCCTTGGAGGAGTCAAATCCATGAGTTTGAGAAAGATCTTGGAGATTTGAGCACCTGGGTTGTTCTTGCCTTTACCCGATCTACTATTTGGCATATTTATTGGAGTGATTGGACATCTTTGGCAGCAAGACCAAATTATTGAGGCTATTCAATGATCCAGCAGGGCGTGGCATCTTCCAGCTTGGGGGTTGATACTTTATATGACCCAGATCTTTCTTGTATTGGTATTCATGGTGTATTCAGCCTTTGGAGGATTATAGTATCTTCTTGGAGCATTTTGTAGAATCTCCTATTGTGTTATTGGATCCATATATTGAGCATTCGAGATCGGCATCTTCATTGTATCAGGTTCTTCTATTTATGAATAAAATCAGATCTGAGGTGTTTTGTCTTGTCTATCATATTATTGATATTGCATATGGTTGAGGTATGTTCCATTATGATATCTTCTTGTTTATTGTTGCAGCACATATATAAATTCATCATCGTAAACCCTAAGTCCAAAATCAAGAGATCAACCTGCAAGTAAACACATACAAACAAGTAAATCAGCAAAGTGTTTGACGAAATGCCACAACCAGTAAAAGTTTAAAATTCATGCAAGACGTGATGTTCCTGACATAATGGCCTAGGAATATTACAGTGGTATCAGATCCTAGACTCCTTCCAGCTTGAGGGGTCTTACACAAGGAGAAATGGATGAGATATCCTTTGAGATAAGATACTTGGAGATAAAATATTCCGGCCTTAGCAAGGAAACTAGGGCTCAAATAACCTTTTCCTCAGTATGTAGCCTTAAGAAATCCCAGTTGGAGTGAAGAGGATGTTTTACACAGGATCATCGTAGCAGCAGAGAAGAGAGATAGAGAAGCTAGATGGTTGGAAGAACAGAGAAACCCCACACCCATCAGGAGCACGCAACTTTGCTACAGTTGCAAGGTGCCTTGGGAACTAGATCATAGGTGTATGGGTAAGGGTAAGAAGCATATTATTGAGGTACACTATGATAGTGAGGATGAGTTGTGTGAGGACACAAATATAGAGCTAGATGTGTATTTGGAGCAGTGTGATGATGCTAGTACAAAGGCTAGTGATTCGGACACGCTTGAGGAGGATAGTGACTCTTGCACACCTGCAAATACTAGTGATTATGGCACGCTTGGGGAGGATGGTGACCCTTGTGTAGTGGATAGACAGTCGGAGGGACAAGATGATAGCACCTACATTGCAGCAGACTTATCACATGGTGTTGATGACCCTACACCTCGGCAGAGTAGAGACACTAGTGAGGATTCACACATGTTAGCACCAAGAGATGACGAGATTCTTAGGAGGGTCATGACACATATGTCATATTTTCAGACACCCATGATAGCCACATCACATGAGGATATCAGTGGAATTTCATATGTGATGGAGGATCCATGTGTGAGGAATTCACACAATGGACATGTAGATCCACAGATCCAGGAGGAGACACAGGACGTGCAGACCGTTTACCTTACACATACAGATCAACATGAGGATATTGAGTCACCTCTTTCGTAGACTCCATTAGTTGAGAAGACTATGGAGACTTATAGCTTGATGGGGCACTTGCTTCCAGGATCGGCTTGCATTGATGAGGATGCACTCTTTATCCATCAGGATGACCATAGCACATGTCTGAACACATCTATATGGGATCTAGGTGCAAATTATAGTAGGAGGGTGAGTTCACAGTAGGTTACAATTGCTTACACTGGATACAGTATGATTCAGAGGGAGCTAACAGTTGAGGATGATGTGCAGTCACATATGGGAAGACCCGGTGGCACAGTAGACAATGGGTAGTTCAACAGTTTATCTTCTGCAGAGAGTATTGTTGGGGATACCAGTGATGGCACTAGTAGTGAGAGATGTGAGATGGAACCTCAGCATGACTGTGATAAGGAGTCATGCCACTTAGAATCATAGTTGAGAATTGGTGAGGATATGATCATGGAAGCCACCAGGCGCAGTGATGACATGCATGCAATGATGATAGATTACTGTTGGAGAGCATTAGTGACACATGGTAGTTCAGATGAGGGATTTTCCATGGGTGACTTTCACACTCTCAAGGAGAGAGTGTCTATGATGACGACCGACTACCCGCAGTTATTAATAGATAGGCACTACCTCTTGGCGATTGGCGAGTGTAACGACCCAAATTGGATACATGCTTAAAGATTATAAAGCAAAATTAATTAAAAGAAAATGATTGTGATTAACTAAGTAATACTCTAACTGCAAACCACATTTAATGACCTGAGAATTATAATTTAAAAGATCAATGAAAATGATATAAAAGGGTGGCGTATGCAGAGAAGGAAAGCCATGAATCCCGAGGAGATAAAACATTAATTCATGATGAAGGACGGGGATGGAGGGTGNGACGGGGATGGAGGGTGGTTGTGAGTAAAGGCGTGAGTCGGTCGGGAGGAATAAGGGGGGAAAAGAGGGGGATGTGCGCACCATTCGAGAGGGGGGGATGGTTGCGGAGGACTGTTTTTCTGGATGTATGCAGAGAGTCGAGAGCTTTGTTGTGGGATTGGTGCGCTCAGATGGAGGCACGAGATTTTCTGGTTGTGACATATTGATCAGGCAGGCACCGAGTTGCTAGAGGTTTTGGGCACGGGGGCCAGGATATCCGTAGATATCCTGGAGCTAGGTCGTTTTCCTAGTTGGCAAGGTGGACATTAGTTTTGGGCAGTTATTTTCCTGTTTGTGGCAGGGTTGATCTGTGTAGCAAGGAGCAGAAAGGAAACAACAAAGCAAAGAGGCAACAGAAAATTAGCATCAGATCTAGGTACTTGTTAAGTTTTGTATTTAGTTCATTCTGTCATTAACTTAGTATTTATTGATAAATCCAAGATACTGAAGTTGTTGTTATAAAAGTCAATATCATGTTATGAAGTTTTGTTTCAGTTTACTTTCTTGAAATGTTTAGGAAACTTAATGATGTTTAGAATTATAAGGGCATTACAGCGAGATGTATCACAGGGCCTTAAGGGAGAAGGAATTGGAGATTGAACGACTCACTTAGGAGTTGGAGAGCACTCAAGGATTCTTGAGAGGCACACACACAACTATTCAAGAATCAAAGTCCATATAAGAGGAGCTTCTCGAGGAGATCCGCCAGAGATCTGCTTCATCTATCCTAGTGGACACTCAGATATGTCCTTCAGTCACATGGATAGAGGATGTTGGTGGTGTAGTAGAGCAGAACCAGTTGATGGAGGACCCTTCCATTTGTGTTACGAGAGTGGTAAATCTTCAAACAGGGGTTGATCCAGTAGTACACCCAGGATCTATGATGCGGCATGAGTATACAGGAGACAACATGAGTATGTCGAAGAATACAGTGGTGAGTGATATCTCACAGAGATATGTCGAGATGTATGGTGGGATTCATAGGGGTGTATTTCCTTGTAGGTAGGAGGCACACTTAGGGGAGAATGCATATGCCACTCCTTTGCAGCATCACATAGTTAGGGGAGATCACCTTCACTGTATCAACAATTGCATGTGAGATGAGAGGTATAGGTTGGTGGACCAGCAGTTGGAGGAGATACTTATGGTTGTACTAGATGATTGGAAGTCAGTGATGATCGCAGGAGAGTATGTACCATGGATACCAGTGGACGATATTTTGTTTGAATCCTTGGGATTGACCAAAGCCTGTGATATTTTACAGGTCTACAGTCAGCTAGAGAGGTTTCTATTATCCTTTCCTGACACATTTATCATTGACAACAGCATGAGAAGAGATAGACAATGGCAGAGGGTAGGGAGAGTGAGTAGGCCAAGACCACCTGACAGGAGTACTTTTATGGCATACAATAATTCAGAGGTGGACCGTGTTAGGCAAACAATTGAGACTTGGTGCGTGATGGTGAGAATCATAGAACAGGTGACAACAAATGAGCATAGAGGGATTCCAACAATGATCAGTCTGACACAGGAGCAGCTAGCGAAGACTGGAAGTGATAAACTTCCAAGTTTTCCATGGGATACGGGAGTTCATTTTGTTAGAAGGATTTTTTACATCATGTTGACCCAAGTTGCACCAAAGAGCCACACACTCCACCTTGGATTGTTTTGGAGTGGGCCTACAGGTACTTGTCCTATGGAGCAAGAAATTTTCTCCCTATTGATCATCATGATCGAGCATGGAGATGGTTGGGAAGGTACTACTTCCATAGAGATGCTCTTACAGATGCAGCTTCTCGACAGCAGGACCAAGTACCACAAGTACTTCATCTTGATGATCCAGGAGTGGAGGATCTGATATATATACAGGGAGTAGTCAGACATGGTCAGCATAGTGCATTATCATCATGGTGATCTTCAACAGAGGCTAGCATGGGATCTAGGGATTGCAGGGTTGATAATATCGTTGACTGATAGAGGCGAGTGGACCTTTGCAAGGGAAAGTTGTTCTGACTTTCCATTGAGCTTCAGTGTTGAGGAGAGAACATCACTTGAGGGTGTCTCACGAAGGTCTTGTAGTACCTCATTCCGACATCCACATGAGCATTTTATGGAGTTCGTGTTGATATTGGTAGGGGCTTGGAGGATGGAATCATTCCGAGATGAGGCCATGTGTCATGTGCAGGAGATTCACAGGGTTGATATATTTCAGGACTATGCTTCACAGGATACTGCAGGTCACTTTCTGATATGGGATCCAGACGGTGGAGTGTATGATAGTTCATCTTTGGACGGGTTCTACTTTGTGGCCTACAGGTGGACATGGGATCCTGGTATTATACTTGGAGGGATTTTTTTATTGCTTGAGGAAAAGCAATTTTCAAGCAGGGAGGACTGTAATGTCCCCACTTTGGGACATCATTACATTACAGAGGGTTATGATGACCAGAGTAGCCAGATGGAGGTCATAGCGAGTACAGAGATGATTGAGAGGTATTTTGGGTTTCGTCTTGCATCACTCATCCCATTTCATCATTATGATCCATTCTGCACAAGTTGGCTTTGGTTCCGTTTCATTTCGATGATTTCCATGATTTTGAGTATTTTGAGCTATAAGTTAATTAAATTCACTGAAGAGGTCATTTTGGGCACAATACTTGGAGGAACCTCTCAATGTAATAGCTCATTGGAATCGGGAGGAATAGGACTACATGATAGGATGATGAGAAGTGACTTTCAGTGGCCAGGGAAGCCACTCAGAGAGATAAGGTGCTTTTCAGAGGTAAAAAGGTTAATTAATTAATTAAAGTGATTTAATTAATTAATTAATAATTAAAAAAAAAGAAAAGTCACTTTGGAGAGACAAAGGGATGAAGGAAGTATAAATAAAAGGCAAGGGCCTCTATTGATTCATTCATGTATGTTTATCATTTTGATGTATGGATTCTAGCTAGAGAACCCATACCTTGGGGGTTTTGAGGGTTTTGACTTAACAAACCCTAGAGGATGATTTGGTGGTGAAATATTCCACCTAGATTGTCCCAAGCTTGGTACTGGGGATGCAATACTCCCCCACACCATTCTAGTTCATATCTACTCAGTCCAGGAGGGTTCTACACCAGCCACAGGCACAGGAAGAGAAGGAGGGTGCACCATTGGGGGTTTCCAATAAGGGGGGTGCACCATCCATTGAGGGAAGTTCATTCCAGGTGATTGGCAGGGCTTCTGGAGATTCTAGCACCTGGGTTTTCATTGCAGGGTTGTGGCCATTAGATCTAGTGCATTCCAGTGGAGTTTTATGTGTCATTTGATTTATTGGATGCATGGAATGAATTGGAGGAGAGTAGCACACTTCAGAAAGTGATTTTAGCCATTTGGTAGATCATATCTTCATCATTTCGCTTGGGACTTCACCGGGTAGGCAACCAAGCTCCAATCTATCATTCTAATGGTTTTTTGGAGCATTTGGAGGCCTCTAGGAGACAGTCTGAATTATCTATGGTTTCAGGCATCGAGGGGGCGCACCATTCCTTGGAGGAGAGTCATATCCATGAGTTTGAGAGGGATCTTGGAGATTTGAGCACCTGGATTTTTCTTTCCTTTACTCGATCTATTCTTTGTCATATTTATCGGAGTGATTGGACATCTTTGGCAGCAGGGCCGAATTGTTGAGGCTATTCAGTGATCCAGCAGAGCATGGCATCTTCTAGCTTGGGGGTTGATACCTCATACGGCCCAGATCTTTCTTGTATTGGTATTCATCCTTTGGAGGCTTATAGTATCTTCTTGGAGCATTTTGTAGAAGCTCCTATTATGTTATTGGATCCATCTGTTGAGCATTCCATATCAACATCTTTCATTGTATCAGGTTCTTTTATTTATGAATAAAATCATATCTGAGGTGTTTTGGCTTGTCTATCCTATTGTTGATATTGCATATGGTTGAGGTATGTTCCATTATGGTATCTTCTTGTTTATTTCTGCAACACATATATAAATTCATCATCATAAACCCTAAGGTTAAAATCAAGAGGTCAACCTGCAAGTAAACACATGCAAACAAGTAAATCAACAAAGTGTTTGACGAAATGCCACAACCAGTAAAATTTTAAAATTCATGCAAGATGTGATGTTCCTGGCATAATGGCTTGGGAACATTACAGGGATAGTGATATTTAAGTGTGGCTTGGATGAGAGAACAATAAGCAGTAACTAGAGAGTGTTCGATAGTGTCTTGCAAACTTGTTGAGATGTTAGAGCATTGGGTAATGATGTGTCATGAATGAGATCTATGGATGGAGAAAGGGATCAAGGGGGTGGGCATCGTGAGGAAAACTAAGAGACATTGGTAAATTTCGGAAGAAGAGAAAGTATGGTGGGAGGTGTCATATTAGTGAGGTTTACGGGTTGAACATAGTAGGTCAAACACAGAGAGACATTAGTGGTATTGATAACATGGTGAGGGGATATGGTATCGGTTCATGTCAATGGTGAAGTGATAGACGATGAAGTAAGTACATAGGTGCACCGATCCTGTTGAAGGTGGTACTGATGAGTCTTGGCGTGATACATCGCTTGTGGGTCTTGTTGGTAAGGAAGACCGAGAAGGAGATCGGCACAATCTAATAGTGACACATCACAGATTATAGTGTCACAAAAAATGACCAATGGAGAAAGTGGCAGTGCAACATCGATCAATAGTAATGTGAGGAACTCCCTTCTGTACCCAGCCAAGATGATATGGATTGGGGTGTGAGGTGGTGGGAAGTTGCAGATGTTGGAATAATTCTTGTGATATCAAATTCTTTTGACTACCATTGTCCATAATGAGAGTGGTGATATCATTTTTAATTTGGCAGTTGTGAGTGAATAGGGGAACATTATGAAGATTTGGTTCTAGTGTAGTCATGAGAATGAGCGATGGGTCAACTTCGGTGGGGTTGGTGAAATAGATGATTTTTGGTTGCTCAATAAACTTAGTGGGTGTGGCCTCTACAAACAAGGCTTGATGGGGGTGCCTATTTTTAATGGCTCGATAGTGGGTTGAGTTATGAGAGTTGGTCTTGTGAAAATTACACCAAAGATCTTTTTTGGTCGCCAACGAGGAATAAGGATAAGGTGGATAATGAGAAGGGGATGGGTTATCATCCTGGTGTTGATTTGGAAAATATTGAATGTGAGGAGCCACCTTTATTTCTACGGATAAGACCCGTAAGAAAGACTTGTCCAAAGAATCGTTATCAAAAAGATATACCTCCCGCCGGAGAGGTAACAATAAACTATAATTGAAATTAATTATTAATACCCCACCTGGTACTCTAATATGGAGTTGGATGTGTAGCTTGAAGAAGATGTCAATGTAACCTTACACCTACTAATTGGTAATTTTTTAAAGTTGTAACCACTTTGCGAGCAAATTGTGAAGGTAGCCTAGAGGGTAGAAGCGTTCTCTCAAGTCTTGACAGAATGTATCCCATGAAGTAATGCATCCAGTTGTCGGGGATGGAGTTTTGAGATCAACGATCAATTCTACGCTAGTAAAGTGTGTGTCCCACCAAGTTTGGGTGATTTCCTCGAGTTGGAGACTAGAAATTTTTAATTTGGTAGTCTCCTCTATCTCAGGCATGGTTTTGAAATACGTGGAGAGACTACGGATTGAGGAATCCATGGTCTCTCCATTCACATGACCGACAAACTTGGGTAATTGAAAACGGGTTTCTAGTTGCATGCTTGTTGGAGGTCTTCATTGTTGAAGATGAATCAATTCTTGGAGATCTAGTGCCAAATCGACCAATAGGCTTCATGTGTCTGCATTAGAGTCCCCATTGGAGGCTTCATGTCAAGGAGACATTGGTGGTAGTCTAGAGTATACCCTAAGGAGGGTGTGGCAGAAACCCGATGAAGGGTGAAAGGAATGTTCTGAGTAGAAACATGCTACTAAATGGAAGATCCCAAAAAAAAAAAAAAATGTTTTGACTGGATGAAGTTCTAGTCCCAAGGATGGAACATGCTCTAATACAAATTGATCTGAGTGTGAGGGGAAAATTCAAAGAATCTAGGAAAACGTGTTGGATGGAGGGTGCATCACAGGAAGAGTGAAAGGAAAATTAGCAAGGGAGAGGGGTGTATCTCTTGGGTAATGCACGTTCTAGTGTATCCAATGGAGGGATTCATGAAGTAGACTAGGAGAATGGAAAGATAGACACAATAAGAAGAATGGGACATTGTTCTTTCTAGATATGGACTTAACACACCTTTCTACCTCTGATCTATGTTGCCAACCCCAGGAAAATGGAGAGAACACCTTGCTTATTCTGGTCTATGTTGTCAACTAGAGAAAAACGTAGAGAACGCCTTGTTTTATTTGTTGAGCACAATAAAAATGATGCATCACCAGTTCCTTCTTCCTTAAGTCATTCAATCCTCACCTAACATAAAAATGTGAATTACAAGATGATACTCTCACTCCTCTCAGCAAAAACGAAAAACGCAAAAAGATCGCACAAGAAAAATGAATAATGCATGATTCCCAAAACTTCATCATTATATTAGAGGGTATTTTCCCTTCTTAAACATTCAATATGATTTTCTACAATTGTTACATGTCGCTTTTCTTCTGCAATTCTCTGTGCATTTGGATTCGCAAGAGAAGTTTCCCATAGACTTTTGTGACACAACTAACTCTACTCTAAAATAGATATTGCCATTATTTACTTAGACTATCAAATGCTTTATTACAATAATGGACCGACTGACACTATGCTGACAACTATTAGAGAACTAACATAGAAATACTTCTACTTTTCTTCTTGCTTGTTGCGGACGACTTGTACTTTGTTGTGTGCTCTCTAAGGAAGGTTTTTGTCCTTCCTTATTGGTCCAAATAATCTTAGTTACACACTTAGGATAATGAATATATATTGTAGAAGGCATCTCTAGAATATATACATCATAAAAAAAACCAACCACATTGTTAGTTTATTGAACATTATAAATTCAACTTAGAGTTGATTCTAGAGTGGAAATATGACTAGATATCAATGGAAACTCCTTGCTCAATTTAGAATATGGGATAGTCATTCCATAGTTTAGACAAGTCAATCCAAAGATAAGGCTAGCCAATTCTTAAGTATGCAATTCTTTGACTAAATCACTTCCAAGAATTGTAAAAGAATATGTTAGTAGGGAATCACCTGAAGTATTCTCATCAAAGATAAGATATTATCAACACATAACTTCTTGTTTCATTAGATCAAACAATCCATAGGATTTTGAATATTGAGAATACCTTACAATGATGCATGAATGACTCATGGGGTCCAAATAATTTTTATTTCCTAATTCAAATACGATCCCAAGAAACACATTTAAATGTTCTTATATGTCTATATGGTGGTTTTTTTCCACTCTATTTCTCGAGAGGAGTAACATCCCATGATAGTCTAGTCATAACTAGTGGAATTACCTTTAGTGATGTAATGAGGGTGATCCAAAAAGGATCAAGAGAAGGCTAAGAATAACTTAGAGCTCACAGAGGCAGCTCAGAACACTCAGAATGGTTTTAGTAGAAAGAGAAAGGGAAAAAATTCAAAGTTCCCAAAACTCAGTGAGAAAGACATGATCGTGAAGAGAGCGTTGCAATATTTCTAATGGTGCCAATGGCTCATCAAACGGATTTATGGTTTGAAATATATTCGTAGTCAAAGATGCAGTCAACCAGGACCAGACAACATGGGACACATCAATGTTCGTACTTCTGATGTTATCATGATGTCAGCAGCTGACATGGCATGGTGACATCATTGTACGGATGATGATGTCATCATGCCACATGGAAACACCATAGAATGCCATGTGTCACCCACCAGTGGAATTTTCAGGGGTCCATATGGACCAATAGGAAAGTGTCGTGTGGCACCCCCAAGAGATGTCATGTGGCACCACCCAGGAAGTGCCATGTGTTAGTACGATGGTGATAGGGTGAGCCACATCATCATGTGAGCAGGAAAATCAGCAGGAACCATGTGCCCCAATCAAAGGGCAATATGTGGCATCCCGAGAATGCCCATTGTTAGCCTGTGAATAAATTTTGTTTTAAAAAAAGAATTGGTGGGTCCACCAAATCTGGCAGACCACACCAAATCTATGTAATTATTGGTGGAATTACTAAGAGGAACACTAAACTTAGCGACGTGTTTAACCAGGGATAAACATACCATAACCACTACCAAAAATGGAGTCTGGCGCGTTCGACCCCGGAACCTCTACCAGGAACAAAGCCTTTAAAACTTTGCTCTAACCAACATGCCAAGGGGTGTGCCTTGGCATATCCTCCCTGCTCAATATTTAAAAATTCATTTCATCCAGAGCCCCAGGGAAAAAGGGTGCACGACCGTATTGTACAATCCGGCATGGATTCCGAGGTGGATGTTGTCATTATAGTTGGTGCAGATGGCATGTAAATCGAGACAGAATTTCCTTTGGGCCTGGGAGTGCCAGAGTCGGATCGGATGTGGAGACAGTTATTTTTGGGTAATTCGATGCCAAGAATCCAATGGTGATGTTTTTATTTTTATCTGAGCATTATTTATGCAACTTGATTTCAGAATGAGATATATTCATGTATTTTCCATATTCTCTTGCTGAGCTAATAAAAGATCCTACCCATTTGAGAGAAGGACCCAGAGACATACTCCACTAGGGACAAACTCCGTTATCAATTTTTTGTGTTCAGATCTGATGCTTATGTCTCTTCATTTCTAAATTTCCCTTCTTTAATGGTGCACTTTAATTTATGCTCATTTAATACAATTCTTTATAATTCACGATGAAAATATTCTAGATTATGTTGGTATGAGAGAAGTCATATTTGACTTGAATTGTTGAGTGTGAATTCTTACTAGGGCCAAGCATAATCAGGGTTAGGGAACTCTAAATACTTTCAATCCCAAAGTTGGTCATGAATCTAGAAGGAAGAAAATGGTAGAAGAGGACAAGTGTGATGAACAGGAGAAAAACATTCACATGGTCTTTTATCGCATGTCAGAAATGGTCGAGTGAATGTATGGATATTACAAGAAGAGGATGAAGAATAAAGGGAAGAAAAAGGAAGCACATGCAGATGATGATGCTTTGGTAAACCAAGGGGTTGGAGGATATCTTCGTGAGCCTCCATTTTCACCTTCGAGTTCTAGTTCTTCTTCCTCTGAGCATTCTCATCATTCTCATCATTCTAACCGTAAGGCCTCTTTTCAGAAACAATTATTAAAGCTTGATGTAAAATTTTATTTACCTATGTTTAATGGAGATGTTAATTCTGAAAAGTTAGATAATTGGATTCGACAGGTTGAAGTGTATTGTCATGTCCATCATATTGATGAAGAGGAAGTTAAAGTTCAACTGAATTCTCTTTGGTTGGAAGGAACTGCTCTTGTATGGTGGGAGAGAAAGCTTTAGGATGGAAGTAAGTGTGGTAATATGTTTTCCTCATGGTAGGAATTTAAATTAACGATCAGGATGAAATTTTATCCATTAGGGTATTTACATCAAGAAATTATGGAATGGAAATCCTTAAGGAAAAGTAAAGGACAAACTATACAAAGTTTCACAGAAGAATTTAGGAAGAAATCTCTTGCATTGAACATTCCTTTAGATTATTATGAGACTTTAATGAAGTATATTGGCACACTTCACAATTATATTTGACATACTTTTCTCTTGTTTAACCCCACTAGTCTTGACGAAGTTTGTGTGCAAGCCACTCACCTAGAGAACAGGGGGAAACATGTTCAAGAAGATCCCACAAAGAAACCTTCCAATTTCCCACAGAATAATTTTAAGAAGTTTAAAAGGAAGGACAAGAAAACTGCTACAGTGATGATGGATGGAGGAAAACCATCTTGCACTCATTGCAAGAAGAGAGGTCATGATTAAGAACATTGTTGGAAATTGCATCCGAAAAAGAAACCGAAACAGTTCAGTGGAAAGGGGAAGACAAAGACCATTGCTACAGTACATTGAGATCTTGGTTTTGATTCAGGAGATGAAGGAAATATCACAGCGGTTGGATTACAAGGTAAATATTCTCTTTATGCTAGTTCTAGTTCCAATGATGAATCCCATGTTGATGAATGAAATATGAATGAGTTACTTCACATAATATTTGTATCTAATCATACTAAGATAGATACATTATTGGATCTGGGTTCCCAAGTAAAATTTATATCTGAAGCACTTGTCAAGAAAATGGGTCTTGAAACAAAACCACTTTTGAAACCTTATCCTCTTGGTTGGGTATGCGACAAAGAAAAACTTAATGTCACCAAACAATGTAGGATAATATTTTCTATTGCTTCAAAATTGATTGATGAAGTTGATTTGGATGTTGTACCACTTGATATATGTGGCATAGTTTTGGGAAGTCCTTATATTTATGATAGAAAAGTAGACTTCTTTCGAAATGACTAGAAAAAATACCACCTTACTAAGGAAGGAGTGGAATATATTGTTAGATCTCATAGCATGAGAGTAAATACAACACTTGTTAGTGCAGGGAAAATGAAAATACTCATAAACACTAATAAGATATATGTACGCATGGTTGTTAGAGAGAAAGATGTTGAGACATCTGACGCTTTCCAAGGGTGTGATCCATCTCATAAAAAGGAATTAATTGATATTTTTGCTAAGTATGATGATATTTTTCAGGAACCAGATGGATTACCTCCTAATAGGGAAATCCAACATGAGTTACATATTCAGCAGGATTCTCCTTTGCCTAATGTGGGCATGTACAGGATGTCATTTGTGGAGATGAGAGAGATCAAGAAGTAGGTACAGGAATTATTGGATCAAGGGGTCATCAGGCCCAGTTCATCTCCTTGTGGTTCTCCAATCGTGATGGTGCCAAAGAAGGATGGCACATGGAGAATGTTTGTCGATTACCGAGACTTAAATAAAATCAAGGTGAAAAATCAATACCCTCTTCCTCGCATAGATGATTTACTTCATCAATTAAAGAATGCTTTCTATTTCACTAAGTTGGATTTGCGCAGTGGATATCATCAAATCAAAGTCGCAGAACATGATGCATGTAAACCTGCCTTTAAAACCAAACATGGATTTTTTTAGTGGTTGGTTATGTCATTTGGGATTTGTAATGCTCCAGCAACTTTCATGCCTTTGATGAATGATGTATTCAGGCCTTTCATAGATGACTTTGTGATTGTATATTTAGATGACATTATTTTTTTTAGAGGGACATGGGATGAGCATGTGAGGCATGTAAAGCAAGTATTGGATACTTTGCAAAGGGAAAATCTGTATGTAAAATTTTCTAAATGTGAATTTGGAAAGACTGCACTTTTATACTTAGGTCATATTGTAGGAGGAGAACAATTGAAAATTGACCCTTCCAAAATTGATGTAATTGTAAATTAGCCTGAGCCGAAAAGTGTAACTGAAGTTCAAAGATTCTTAGGTGCAGTCCAGTATTGGAGGAGATTCATTCCCAACTTCTCATTCATAGCATCTCCTCTGCATTCCTTAACCAGTGTGAAAAACACTTTTCAGTGGGAAGGAAAGCAACAAAAATCTTTCGACACTTTGAAGGGAAATATCAGTACTGCACCAGTATTAGAACTGTCGAATCTTCAATAGCCTTTTGAGATCGATATAGATGTCAATGGATATGCCATGGGTGCAGTACTAATGCAATATCATAAGCCTATATGTTACCACTCTGAAACTTTTAACCAAGCTATTGTTAACTATCCTACATATGATAAAGAGTTGTATGTGTTAGTCCAGAGTGTAAAGAAATGGAAGCACTACTTGTTAGGGAAGGAAACCATTATTCATACAGATCAAAAACCCTTTTATTATCTTCAATCATAGAACAAATTGCAACAATCTCAACACTACAGGTGGATGGGTTTTCTACAACAGTTTCACTTGGTAATCAAATAAAAAAAGGGTACAAGTAACAAGGTAGTTGATATGCTTTCTAGACCTCTTATTGTTGTTTTTGTTATTTTGAATGATGTTTCTTTATCTCATTATATCTATATAGAACAATATTCCATCGATGCATATTTTAAAGAAGTATATATGAAGCTAACCCTTGGTGCACAAGTAGAGAACTATTGTCTGCAGGGAAAGTTACTTTACTATCTTGGAAAGCTATGTATTCCTACAAGTGAAAAAGTCCATGTAATACGAGAATCTCATACTTCTCTTATGTCTGGGCATTTTGGCATAGGAAAAACTATGGCTCAATTACAGAGGTTTTGTTACTGGCCTCAAATGATAGCAATTGTAACTAAATATATAAAGAGGTGTGTGATGTGTTCTACTTGTAAGCCCACTAATAGAAAACTCGGGCTATATTCACCACTTCTTGTTCCATCCCATCAATGGGAAAGTATATCCATGGATTTTGTAGGGGGGATACCCATGACCAAAGGGTATCATTATTATTTGTATGTTGTAGTGGATAGGTTCTGCAAGATGTGTATCTTGATGCCTTGTAAAAATCAAATCACTGTTGAGTAGACTGATAATCTCTTCTTTCAGCATGTTTGGGTTCACTTTGGATTAACCACATCTATCTTCTCAGATAGAGATACTTGATTCCTTGGGGAATTTTGGACTAGATTGAGGAAGATGATGGACACCAAATTGAAGAGGAGCACTTATTTCCATCCACAAACTGATGGACAGACATAGGTGGTAAACCGAACAATTTTACTATTGCTTCGAGGATACTACAGCAAGCAATGTATCAACATCATTTCATACCTTATGTCATTACATGACTTCATATAGCTCACTCAAAGTTAGGAAACTAGCCAGTTCATGCAGAACTATGCTACTTACCAATCCACGCGGAGTTTAGGAAACTATCCAGTTTATCCAGTTCACATAGAACTACATTACTACCCAATACATATGGAGTCTGGGAAGCTATTCAATTTATCCATTTCACACATAACTATGATACTACCCAATCCATATAGAGGCTATTCAACTATCAATTTTAACTAATTCACATAGAACTGTGCTACTACCCAATCCATATGGAGTCTCAGAAACTAGCATTCTTGTAAATGACTACTCGATGTTTCCACACTATGTAATCTATTTCCCTCTAGAATCACATATGTGACTCATCATTCCCTCTTACGAGGGAATTCCTTATGGACCATGCCAAGCTTGTCCTTGAAGTACTCAAACTTTACCTTTGATAGAGGCTTAGTCAACACATATGTTATCTACTCATCTGTGCCAATATATTGGAGCTTCACAACTCCCTTTTGCACCATATCTCATATATAATGGGAATTGATCTCAAAGTGCTCAAACTTTTCACGAAACACAATTTTCTCAGACAACTTTATACAACTCTGGTTGTCACAAAAAATACAAGTCACCTCCAACTTGAGATCAAGCAATCCTACAAGCAACTTTCAAAGCCACACAGCTTCACTACTAGTTGAACATGTTGTTATATATTCTTCCTTGGTTGTACTGAGTGCCACACTAGTATTCTTCCCATTGAGCCATGATATCATGGTTGATCTCAAACTGAAGCAACATCCTAATGTACTCTTCCAATATGCGACACTACCAACCCAATCTGAATCAGGATAGCCTTGTAATATTATCTCATGATATGAAACATATCTAAGTCCATATTCAACTATACCTTTCAGGTACCTCAAAACATTTTTTTATTTCATCAATTGAACATGTCTCGGTTCAACCATATACTGACTCAATGTGTTCACCACAAAACATATATATATCCTTGTGTTCTTCAAATACATCAATGAACCAATAATTATTTTATACATGGTGGCATCCACTATCTCTGAAGATGTATCACTTAATAACTTCAGGTATTTCACCATCGGTGTAGGCATGTATTTACAATCCATCATTCTAAATCTTTTCAGGATTTCTACAGTATATTTTCCTTGGTTGAGGAAAATCTCATCTAGTTTCTGCCATACCTCTAGATCTAAGAAATAATGCATCATACCTAGTTCTTTCATCTTGAACTTTGTATCAAGTTTCTTCTCACTCTCAACGATGAGATTCTAGTATATTGTTAGAAACAAGTCATCCACATATAACAGTAATATCACTGGTCCACCATCCACAACCTTGTAGTAAAATTTGGAATCTTCTTTACTCTTGGTAAATTCCAAGCTCATCATAAAAATGTCAATTATACCATACCATGTCTTGGGTTCTTGCTTCAATCCATACAAGGACTTCCTCAACCTACACACATGTGACTTCCTGTCATGTGTCTCGAAACCTTATGGCAGGAAACGTGACACCTACCTCGGGAAACGTGTCATGTATTTAGGTGGTTTTTTCAACACATGGTTTTTGTCGATGGTTTTCTATTTCTGGTTAAGGAATTAGGGTTTTGGACTAATCTAGGTCATTAGGTTAGGGTTTTGGATTCCTCTGGATCCTATATATATATTTTATTGTAAATAATGTAACACAATGAATGAATATAATATATGTTGGTTTTTCTGGTTTGGGTTTCCAGGGGAAAAATCTCTGTGTAATGTTTGTATTTTCCATTGTATCTTTTCTGTTATTTTTTGAATATCTGTTTACAGTAGAAATTGTACAAGGTTAGAATTTACATTTGGTATCAGATATTTATTGGCTTCAAGGGGACGCCTTTATTGTCAAGGGTTTGTGATGCAGGAGCATCCGCACCTCGTCGTGCGCGCCTGCACGGGAAGATGGAAAAGACTTCAAAGGGAAACGTCAGGGTCACGGTCGTGACTATTTTGAGGAGCGCCGCCGATTGAATAAAAGAATCCATATTTAGGCGTACTTATGTATCAATTGGGACCTGGAGCAGATAAGCTC
>SNQJ01S0001155.1:90409-153239 GCA_010110895.2 Picea sitchensis | reverse complement strand
GGTCTCATCCTTGTTGTCGAAGGAGATGAGACGAAAGAATATGGAAGGACATAGCACAGACGCATTATTTGCAAGAGGACGTTCCCAGGAAAGAAATAGATATAATTTCTCCAGTGGGAGATCTAAGTCTAAGGGTAGATCTAAATCTCCTTGAAAGTTTGTAAGGGTATGTTGGAGGTGTGGAAAATAAGGGCACTACAAGAAGTAGTGTAGATCCAAAGTTGAGAAAAAGAAGGGATCTGAAGAATCTTCTTCTACAGAAGAAAAGACCTCCAAGGAGGAGGGGATGTGTACTTGGCCTCTTCAATCACACATGCAGATCATGAGGCATGGTTGATTGACTCTGGTGCATCATTTCATATGACTCCCCACAAGGAGTTTTTCTGTGAATATGAAAAGTATGATGGAGGTAATGTTTTCTTAGGTAATGATTCGACAACTAGAATCATAGGAAGAGGAAGGGTCAAGTTGAGACTCATAGATGGAAGGATTAGAAAACTGTCTAGTGTTCTACACATCCCAGGTATGGCCACAAATTTGATTTTTGTAAGCAAAATGGAAGATGCAGGGGTAAAAACATTTTTTGAAAAGGGAACTTGCAGGATGGTTCGAGGAGCAATGGTGTTGATGAAGGGAGTTTGGTTTGGAAATCTATATAAGCTACTAGGAAGCACTATTAGTTATGGGTGTAATAGCTCCATTGTTCATGATATTGGAGTTGAAGAATAAAGAACTCCTACAGTCTCTAGAGAAAAGGTTATGTTTTGGCATCAAAGACTGGGGCATATCGGAGAGAAGGGTCTTCGACTACTACATGGTAAAGGTATGGTTGAAGGTATGTCTAACTGCTCTCTGGATTTTGATTTCTGTGAACATTTTCTATATGGGAAGTAGAATTGGGTAAGATTCCCCTCTGGTGCAACAAGGGCAGAAGGAATTTTACAACTAGTTCATAGCGATGTTTTTGGACCTGTGTCGGTCCCATCATCGGGAAAATCTGTGTACTATGTCTCATTTATAGATTACTTCTCGAGGAAAAATTGGATATATTTCCTTAGGAAGAAATCTGAAGTCTTTGATAGGTTTAAAGAGTTTAAGGCTCTTGTTGAGAATCAAACAAAGAAAATAATTAAGGTGTTGAGAATAGATAATGGCGGAGAGTTCTGCAGGAATGAATTTGAAGAATTCTGTAAGAAGTGAGGTATAGCAAGGCAAGAGACTACTCCATATACACCTTAGTAGAATGGAGTTGTAGAAAGGATGAACGGGACGTTGATGGAAAAAGCAAGGTGCATTCTTAGTGGTGTCGGGTTAGGGCAAGAATTCTGGGCAGAGGAAGTGGGTACTGCATGTTATCTAGTCAACAGATCATCCTCATCAGCGTTGGGTGACAAGACTCCACAAGAGTTATGGAGTGGTAAGGAAACTTCTCTCACACATCTTAAGGCATTTGGTTGTGATGCATATGTTCATGTTCCAAAGGAAAATAGGAATAAGTTGGATAAGAAGGCTGAAAAATGTATCTGTATTGGATATAAAGATTGTCTCAAAGGCTATAAGCTTTGGAACCTAGAAACTAAGAAGGTAGTGTATAGTCGAGATGTGGTATTTAGAGAAATGATGGATGTTGTTAAACAGGAAGTCCTACCAAGTAAGGAACAACCAGAGAAGATAAAGTTTGATTTAAAGGATGATGAAGCAGACTCTACAAAAGAAAATGAATCAGAAGAAGAATATCCTCATACTCCGGTATTGAGGAGATTGGATCGAGAAATAAGGCTACCGGAAAGGTATAGTCCATCTGATTTTCGTTCAAATTTTGTTTTGTCTATTATTGATGATGATCCTAGAACTGTTAGGGAGGTAGTGGATTCAGAGGATGGAAATCTCTGGAAAAGGGCCATGGAAGAAGAAATGGAATCTTTGGATAAGAATGAGGCTTGGGATCTAGTGGAGTTGCCAACTGGAAGAAATCCCATTAGAAGCAAATGGGTATTTAAAAAGAAGTTGAATGTAGAAGGAAAAGTGGAGAAATACAAAGCTCGGTTAGTAGAAAAGGGTTATTCTCAGGTTGAGGGAATTTATTTTGGTGAGATTTTTTCTCTTGTTGCCAAGTTAACCTTTATAAGATTTATGTGATCTGTTGTTGTTGCATTTGATTTTGAAGTAGAACAAATGGATGTGAAGACAACATTCCTGCATGGGGATCTGGAAGAAGAAATCTTTATGAAGCAACCAGAAGGTTATGATGTGAAAGGAAAGAAGGAGCTGGTATGTAAGCTGAAAAAGTCCCTGTATGGTTTAAAACAATCACCAAGGATGTGGTATATGGTTTAAAAACAATCACCAAGGATGTGGTAACAAAAAATTTGATACCTATATGTCAGAACTTGGCTTCACAAAAATCAAAGAGGATCATTGTGTGTATTCTAAATTAATTCGCGATCATTTGATTTATTTGGTCTCGTATGTGGATGACATGTTGTCATAGGAAACAAATAAGGAGATTATCCAGGATGTGAAAACTCAGTTGTCCTCTAAATTCGACATGAAGGATCTTGGTGCTTCAAATTTCATTTTGGGCATGGAAATTAAAAGAGATCAAAAAAAGAGGAAACTCTGGTTAAATCAGAGAAAATATGTCAAGACAATATTGCAGAGGTTTAATATGCAGGAATGTAAATCGGTCAAGGTTCCTATTCATGTTGGTGTAAAGTTATCTGTGGATCAATGTCCCAAGACACATGAAGAAGAAGAGGACATGTCTCATGTTTCATATGCGAGTGAAATTGGCAGTTTGATGTATGAAATGGTTTGTACTAAACCAGAAATTTCACATGCAGTGGGATTTTTGAGCAGGTATATGTCAAAACCAGGGAAGGATCATTGGACAGCAGTAAAAAGGGTTTTCAGGTATTTGCATGGCACTGCTAGCTATGGATTGTGCTATGAAGGAAGACCAGGATTGGATAGAGTGGTCGATATACATGACTTTGTCGATGCAAACTGGGCTGGAGATTTGGATCATAGGAGATCTACAAGTGGGTATGTGTTTAACCTGTTTGGAGGAGCAATAAGTTGGATGAGCAAAAGACAGGTTGTAGTGGCACTTTCAACTACAGAATTTGAATACATGGAAGCCACTCATGCAAGTAAGGAAGAAGTATGGTTACAAAGATTGTGTTCAGGTATTGGGTTGGTATGTTAAGAACCAATGACTGAATACAAAAGAAATACAACAAATATACAAGAACAATATGAAAAATCCCCTTTATTACTATCAAACCCTTGAGGTAGGGCAACATTGTACAATGGATCCTATTATGGAAGGGATCCTCTCCTTTTCACTTGCCTCTTCGAGGGGGAAACCTCCTATTGAGCTACTGCTCCAAATACAATAATTCTCTTCATGTCTCATTACATTGCTTGAACACCTTTATATAGTGCTACCATCACCTAAGAACATTCTAGAGGAGGAATCGTCTAGAAGGAGAACCTTCTAAGAAGTCCTCTTACATTTATTATATCTAATTACCCATTTATTATATCTAACTACATAGTGGGCCTTATTTAATAATATAGTGGACCTAGTCCACCTTACATTGAATGGCCTCCACTATTATCACTATGGGCCCTCTGGGCCCCCCCACTACCTCTCTAGCTACCTTACATTCCATCCCCCTTATGAAAGTGTTGTCCTCAATGCGTGATGTACAACCATATACCAGGGTCCCATGGATAATTGTGGACCATAATGTTGAAGAAGACTGGAGAACCAAGGTCCCATGTAGAAAGGAAAGCCACCATGTTGAAGTAGTCCAACCACCATTTTAAGCTCGGGTCCCATGTCCAAGTTCTCATGTGAACTCCCCGTGGAAGATTTTGGAACCCGATTACCAACTCAAAATGATGCTCCAAAGACTGACACCTGTCATGTGGATCCAACTAAGAATATCCATCCACATAGTGGAAAAGGGTCGTAGCAGAATCTGGAAGGAATAATACCACTGTAGAATATGCAGGATGGACACTGGTAATAATCATTGGCTCTCGATTTGTCATATTGATGCTCTCTACAGAAGGTAGATTAGAGTCATCAAATAAAATATGAAAGTGGTTTTCATCCCAGAAATGACAACTATCCATATACCAATCATCACAATCGGCCTCAAAATCATACCAAGCATATATTTCTTGATTATATTCATCCCTGATGTCCACCATAAGAAATATATGTTGCATGTTATCCAATGAATCTCGAATACTACAGAAATTATCATTGAGGCCATTTGCAAGGTCATGCAATCTAGCATCCAATGTGTCATACAGTTTGGATTTGAATGTTTCAAGAATTCCCTTGAGGGTTTGAGAGGAAATAGCCATATAAGAACCCTATGAACTCTTCAGTCCCACATCCGTCATAAAAAAACCCAAAAAATAGAACAATAAGTTACTGCAGAAAATTGCGGCGTTTTCTGGAAAAACCCTAAAAAACTGTTGAATTTAAAATACTCATAACTTCACTTTCCGGACTCCATTTCAGCTGATTGTTTCTTTGAAATTGGGTGAAATTGTGAGAGGAACTCAGATCTGTAATTTATTTGGGTAAATTCATCCTCCAGATTCTACCTAAAAAAAAGTGATATTGGGGGGGGCTCAGAGGGCCCATAGTGATAATAATGGAGGCCATTCAATGTAAGGTGGACTGGGTCCACTATATTATTAAATAAGGCCCACTATGGTAGTTAGATATAATAATTGGGTAATTAGATATAATAAATGTAAGAGGACTTCTTAGAAGTTTCTACTTCTAGAAGATTCCTCCTCTAGAATGTTCTTAGGTGATGGTAGCACTATATAAAGGGGTTCAAGCAATGTAATGAGACATGAAGAAAATTATTGTATTTGGAGCGGTAGATCAATAGGAGGTTTCCCCCTCGAAGAGGCAAGTGAATAGGAGAGGATCCCTTCCATAATAGGATCCATTGTACGGTGTTTCCCTACCTCAAGGGTTTGATAGTAATAAAGGAAATTTTGCATATTCTTCTTGTATATTTGTTGTGGTTCTTTTGTATTCAGTCATTGGTTCTTAACATTGAGTGTCTTGTTGCTTGGTATCCTACTTGAGTTGTTTGTTTCTATACATAGTAGAGTTTTATATATCAATTTTCTTTTCAGTGCATGCATTTTCATTTCTCTTATATTGAAAATACAAAAATATTAGGCATTTTTCATTGCTTGGCATTTTGGTCTTTTTAGTCATTTTCATTAGCTTAGTGCACGTAATGAAAGATTGCATTTTTACTTCAGAATTGCAAAGTTGAAATTGAAAATTGCATTTGTTATTAGAAGCATATATTTCATTGAAAGTTAAAGTTAGGAATTTGCATTATTTCCATATTTTGTTTTCTTGCAGAGTCATAACATCATGAGTTTCACTACCATGCTTTTTTGAGTAATCACGGCCACTAAAATTAACGCTATAATTTAAAATTTATTAGTCACTATTTTATTTTCTAGGGTGCACAAACTAGCTTAGGATTTAGTGCCTAGGAACAGGATTTTGTGAGTAAACTTCTCCAAGGAAATTAAATCAACATATGTGTCTTAGAAAGGGAGTGGATAAATCCATTGTATAATTAGTAATATTAGAAGGATCCGCTCACACCGGAGTTAATCACAAGGTCACGCGAGGTTGGTTGAAGGGATATCCCCTTTATACCTTCTTAGCGTCAGAGATATTTATGGGGATCTATTCGGATCTGGGGATATTGTTAGTTACCCCAAGGTTTCGGGCTTTGTTACCCTGCCCATACGATGGACCTAACTTACGATTGCTCACCTGTGCATTGGTTATATAGTGGTTTGTTATTTGTTTGACTTAGGTGCCACATAGGTTACTTGTAGGGGTTATTCTGCAGGTACTCTGGGTCAGATAAGAGTCGGACAACACACAGCCTTTATGGAGGATTACCTATCCGGGGGGATCTGATCGACTGGTTGTTAAGCCCATGAGGGCCCTTATAACTGATTATGTTACCTCTAATCTTTAGCAAGGAGTCTTGGGACCCCCTTGGGTGAGACATGCCTTCTTTAGGGAGAGAGGACACTTTCAGCCTCTTCACCCTATTTTTGTGCATATTGGTCGTTTGACTTTTAGTGTGCTCTTTGATTACTAGTTGGCCTTAGGATTTATTTTGTCTTTAGAGTCTTAAGTCATTCTGGATTCAGACCATCATCCCTGTTGGTCCCTTCGCTTGTTACAGTTACCACTGGATTTTGAGTCTTTGCCTTCTAAAAGGTGTAGAGTTAGTAGGCATGGTACACACACATCCACTGTTTAGACTTGTGATTCTACAAGGATGAGTATTGAACCTAGTCTTCAGAACATTGGGAGCCCTTCAAGTCCCACACCCACTATAGTTAATGGCACCCCTTTGACTCCTACAACCACAATGGTTGTAGTGTTGGAGGTACCTATCATTACTATGGCTCGGCCTATAGTGAATTCACAATATCTTGCCTCGAACCCTTTTGGGTCTCTTGGTCACTCACAGGGTTATAATGCTAAGTCCATCCCTATGGCCTCTAGTCATTTTTCCTATGGTATGTCGAACTTTACCTCACATTTTTCGAATGTCATCCCAACTGATGGCCTTAATTATATCATTGGGATTGGGGGCACTATACCTCCTTATACTCCATTTTTCATTTGGTGGTTCTCAAATCCCTCAAACAAATCCTAATATAGGAGGCATTCTTGCTTTTTACCCTGGGTCTAATCCTCTTGCTTCTAGGTGAAACAACCAACCTAGTGGACAAGCTTCTGTTAAATTTCCATCCTATACCCCTACCTCCTCAGTGTCGATTTAGACCAATACATTTGGCATGATGAATCCACCTCTATCCTCTGGATTCCCACCCGGAGGAGGTCATTTTCACACTTTAGGCAACCCCCAGCCCGTATCTAATTCGATTGGGGGTAGTTTTTATAACCTCCAACAGAAAATTCCTCCTAAAATTATGCCCAACCAACCTTTTATGAATCATCCTGGAGGAGGGTCTTACAATCCCGGATAGGGCCATGGTGCTTACCAAAGCCCTAGATGGGTTGCAATTCCTCAAGAACAGTATTTACCGGGAGCTTGGGGTCAGATGTCACAACCCCGTCTCCCTTTCATGGCCACTCTTAATCTATCAGACTTGTCTAAGTTGATGAACGACCATGTGAGTCATGATCCTACATGGCCCCCCATCCCCACCAAGCTTCCTTCGGACATTTCGAAGTTCGAGGGTAGAAATGATGAGGATCCTGGAGATCACGTTACTACCTTTCACCTATGGTGCTACTCGAATTCCCTTAATGATGATTCTATTCGGTTAAGATTGTTTCAATGCACCCTCACTGGGGTTGCTGCGAAATGGAATATCGAGCTACCTAGGGGGGAATATGGGACCTTTAGTCAGATGGTGTTGGAATTCCTTAACCACTTCCAATTGTTGATTCGTTATGATGTTGGCCTAGAACTTTTGTCGAATTTACTCCAGGACACAACCACTCATATCTCGGACCATATCCAGGAGTGGAATAGATGGAAGAGGTTGATTAAGACTCCCATACCCCCAAACTTTATTTTAGAATGGTTCCTTAAGTATTTTCACCCTCCTATTTCAAAGTATGTTGTTATTTTTCAGGGTTACCACTAAGGAAGAAGTGATTTTTAAATCCCAGCAGCTAGATCTGATATACACTCAGTTTGGGATGTTATACCACATTATTCTGGATGCACCGTGGTCAACTTAAGACCCTGGACAAAAGCAAGGACCTCATGTTGATGGAATTGTAGGTACCACCAATGTAAAGTCTATAGACTCGATGACAAGCAATTTGAAAGAGTTGTCTCTAAACCAGTCTGTAGGAGGAACAGCTTCATTTGTGTCTTCCAAACCCACTCAATCGGAAGATGTACACTATGTGCAATCATCGACAAACCCAAATGGTATCTAGCAACTAGGCGGGAATAAGAAGAAAGGACGTAATAATCGTAACAGTGGGAAAAATGGTAATAAACCCAACGACAATGGTAATAATGAGAAGATGAATAATAATGTTGGAGAGGGAAAATGAGAAATACGTAAGGTGAAATTTCCCTGTAAGTTTTGCACAGATGATCACCTTACTCATTTATGCCCCAAACTTGTGGAAGCTGTGAGGCTATTATCTCTACCACCCGTCGTGCTGACGAATCCATTTCCACATAACCATCACATGGCCTCGAGCTCCTCAAATGTCGAAAATGTGACTAGTGGGATTCAAAACCCATCATTATAAGACGGCAACCATTTGTGTATCAATATGGTTGATGCAAAATTTAATGTAGCCACTCGATATCGAGATTATAGCTCTTCACAAGCTATTCCTAGTCTAGAATCTCCTCCTCCTCTAGAGATGAATTTACATATTGAAAAACCAGATCCATTGCATCGTATTTAGAAAGGAGTAATCAAGTTCTCTACCCACAATCCAAATGATAGAGCCACCCAGAACTACTCTATTGTTGAGGACCTGGGTCAAACCCCTTGTGCGATGTCGACTTTGGAGGTACTCCAGATGTGTCCTTCATAGAGGAATTCCTTACTATCTTCTTTAGGAACTCTAGAGCCTAATGGATCAAAATTTATCAAGTTTGACATAACATATGTGAATCCTCACCTGCCTTACCATGTGGCATTCCAAATCCACGTGGAGTACTCAAAGTATACCATCAAGCGTGCAGTTTTGATGAAGGCACTGCTACTTGTGTGATGTCCCTGATCTATTGGAAAGTTATCGATTCTTCGACTCTTTCCAATTCATCGAACATGTTGACTTATTTTGACGGTCATTCCTTCTGCCCTCATGGTATTCTTCTTACCTTTCCAGTCCAGTTAGGTGGGAATATGGTAGAGGTGTAGGTAGAGGTACTTGATGCACCTCTTGATTATAACCTGTTACTAGGATGCAATTTGACCTATGCTATGGTCTGCATCGTATTGTCTATCTTCTATACTCTTTGTTTTCCTCATGAAGGGAATATTGTGACGATCGACCAGTTATCATTTGAGTACTCTAGTCCCAATGCATCTATAGGACCGTTGAGCCCACAGATCAACAATTCTCATCCGGCAACTGAGAATATCGGTGCCAGAATGTATTCTCCCCTTATGGTTACTTTTGATTTCACAGCACCGAGTCACCACGTTTACGCCATGTCCAGTAGGCTCGTTTCGATAGGGAGGTCCATTCCTTTCCGCACTTATTATTTTAGTGATTTTTGTACCCTACTTTCCCCGACTTCATCTTGTGAAGATCAGTTGCATGCTGGAATGGCCATGCCACTATCGGCAGTAGAGATTGTGTATCAAGTTGTTCTTGACTCTTCCACCGATCTCGATCCTGTTACCTCGTCGACGGACGAGGAGGATCTCGTTCTTAGGCCCGTACGGGCCACTTTATTGTCTTGTTCACATGATTTCCTCGATGAGACTTTTCCTTCGGATGAAGATATCATTGAATCCATGAATGGTTCTAACAAACCTTGGGATGATATACATCATCACTCTTATTTTCTCCCAGAATTTGAAAGAATCGAACAAGATGAATTTCGATCTACTTTGAGTGAGATAGTCGGTCATGCCATAGTTCCACTTGATATGCATGAAATTTATGCCGAAGTAAATATGGCGAGTATTTCTCCAACCATCACGATCAATATCTCTCATACCCCTGGAAACGTTGAAAACGTAAATATCGGTGCGGATTTTTCACCAAAATAAATCCTGATATACATCGAACTCTTCAAGGAATTTCGAGATGTATTTTCTTGGTCATATGAAGAGATTCCAGGAATCGACCCTCATATTTTCGAACATGAGATTAGAAATTATTCGGATGCTAAACCTATTTGGCAACATCTTAGAGTTGTCAATCCCCGGAAGGCCCCTGTTATTAAGTAAGGGGTGGAGAAGCTACTTAATGTTGGCTTCATCTACCTAGTTCCCTTTACTGAATGGGTATCCAACCCTATTCTAGTGAATAAGAAGCAAGGAACTATCTGTCTATGTATGGAATTTCGCGACCTGAACAAGACCTATCCTAAAGACAACTTCCCAACACCTTTCATTGATCAGATTCTCGACGAGTGTGCGAGAAGCAAAGTATTTTCTTTTATGGATGGATTTTCAAGATATAACCAAATTCAAATCAAACCTGAGGATCAACACAATACGTCATTTATTTTTCCTTGGGGTACTTTCGTATACCATAAAATTCCTTTTGGCCTTAAAAATGTCGGAGAAACCTTTCAACCTGCCATGACCTTCACTTTTCATTATCTTAAGCACACAGTCGAAGCTTACCTTGGTGATCTTGTTGCTCACTCTCGCAAGATATCGGATCACGCTACGCACCTTCGGCTTGTTTTCAAAATATATTGTTACTATAGAATCCGATTGAACCCTCACAAGTGCATATTTTTCGTTAGGTCTAGTCATTTGTTGGGATTTCTAGTTTCTGAAAATGGGATCATGGTAGATCTACTAAAGGCTCAGGCAATACTTTGATTTACTCCCCTGAGAACGATTAGAAAACGTCAAGGTTTATAGGGGAAAGATAACTTTGTTCATCAGTTTATAGTAAATTATGCCAATATCACTAAGGGTTTCATGTGTATTTTGAAGAAGGCCACCCCTTTTATCTAGGATGAGAGAGCCTAAGAGTCCTTCGATGCTTTCAAGAAAGCCTTGGTATCGGAGCCTCTATTGATGTCTCCTGACTACAGTAGGGATTACTTGCTTTATGTCTTCATGTCCAAGGAGACGATTAGTATGGTTTTGGTTCAAGAGGATGATGAGATATGTGAGTCATGAGTACATAATCTACTATCCTATTCGAAACTTATTCGGTCTTGATCTTAATTATTTTCACATAGAAAAGATAGCTTTGGTTGTCATTCACGCAGACCAAGGTTTGCGTCATTATATATATTACTTTGCAAGACTACTATAGTTGTTGATGTCAATCCATTTCAATACATCCTTACCAGGTGTATCATAGGGGGGAAATATAATAAATGGATTTTCATTTTACAAGAGTTTGATCTCGATTTCGCTTCTGTGAAATCCAAGAAATCACTAGTCTTCATGGAGTTAATATCTGACTTTCCATGATTAGATGAGGATGTTATCCATGTTTATTCATTTGTGGATGAACACATTTTTCTTTTCTCGTCGTCTGACCCCTGGTATGGAGACATTGTTCTCTATCTTCAAACTTTGAAGTTCCCTCATCATCTCTCACGAGATGACCGACGGTGTGTAAGGTACCAAGATAAGAATTATACTATCGCCAGTGACAGTTTGTATAAATGAGGAATAGAAAATATCATGCATCATTGTTTAACTCATGGAGAGGTTGAGTTAGTCCTGAACAATTGTCATAGTGGGGCTTGTGGCGGTCCTCTATCTGGGCTTGCGACATCCCAAAATATTTTGCAAGTCGGTTATTTTTGGCCTACTATCTTTAAAGATTGTATTGAAGTGGTTAAGAAGTGTCGACCATGCCAGGTGTTCACTCAGAAAATGTGCTTCCATGCAGCCCCTCTTCATCCAGTCATTATCGTCGATACCTTCACCAAGTGGGGGGTGGACTTTGTGGATTGCAGCCCAACTTCGGTTGGGGGGCATAAGCACATTATCGTGGTCTTCAACTACTTTACTAAGTGGGTGGATGCCATGCCTATAGTTAAATATGATGGGAAGACTATCACCTTCTTCGTATTCAATCAAATTATCGCTCGGTTCGGTATCCCGAGTGAGATTGTCATTGATCATGGAAGTCACTTTCAAAATGAAATGATGGAAAATATAGCATCTAAGCTGGGGTTTAGACATGGTCATTCTTCTCCTTATTACCCCCAGAAAAATGGACAAGTAGAGGCCGTCAACAAATCTCTCAACACCATTTTGCAAAAAACGGCCAGCCAAAGTAAGTCTAACTGGCACATTATGCTATATCCCGCACTATGGGCATACCAAACCTCGGTCAAGACTACCACCAGTTTTTCCCCTTTCCAGTTAATACACAGTGTGGAGTCGATATTACTTATTGAATGTGAAATCTCTTCTCTTAAGTTGGCAGTCGCGCTCCTACCTAACACTTCTGATCTCGAGCAACACCTTGTACACCTAGAGAGTCTTGACAAGAAGCGTTGAGACACCTATATAGCTATCGAGGTGAACAAAAGATGTGTCAAGGTCCAGTACGATAAGTCTATATTTCCTCGGTTGTATGTTGAGGGTGAATTAGTCCTCTTGTATGATCAAGCCAAAGAACCACTGGGGGCATGAAAGTTTAAACCCATGTGGCACGGCCCTTATATTATGCGACGTGTTCTAGAAAAGGAGCCTATGAGTTATAATATTATGAAGGGAATATGTTGGTCGAGCCCAGGAATGGGCTCTACTTAAAAATATATTTCGCTTGAGCCCCAGGCTTGGGCGAAATTCTTCGTATACTAATGTATTTTAGTGTATATATATTTTCCCTTTCTTTTCATCTTCATCTTGCTTATCAAGTTTTCCCTTAGTTTGCAGATGTCAACGGAGTCTTTGGTCTATCTAGGATTCGCAAAAGGGGCCAGTCGTCATACATGGAACTTGGCTTCTATAGCTTGGGTGGTTTACTCACCCGAGGGTCTACTATCATCTTTAGGTGGTGTATTCCTAGGGCCATCCATGAATAATCTGGTTGAATATAGCGTCATTATAGAAATTTTATGCGATGTTATATCACATGGTATCCTCTCATTAGAGGTTCACCTAGATTCCCAGTTAGTAGTATGTCAGTTGAATGGAAGTTACCACATGTGTGATCCTACTTTACTCCGTCGATTCCTACAGGTACATCTTTTAGAACGATAGTTTGATTTTATTACTTATAATCACATTCCTAGGAATTCTAATCATGTATATGATGCTTATGATAATTTTGTTTTATATTGGCATTTGTCACATAACTAAAGCAAAGAAAATCATCTCATCAATTTACACATTATAAAATATAAGTAAAGTTGAAGATCCTTTTTTATATATATTTCAAAAAATATGGTGTTTGTGGTACAAAATTGGGGCTAATACCCTCAATACACATATATAGTCGATACTACAATATCCATGACATCTACGCCTATGGTGTCAGATGTGTGTCATGGTAACAAACTATGGAGTTTGTGAGACACCGAAAGAGTCGCACCCAAGGTCTGGGCACACCAACCACCTATCGTTGCATGGCTTCAGGAAAATCCTCTACCTTAACCATGGGAATCATATGAGTCAAACATGATAGGTTTCACTGCACCTTTTGTAGGACTCTCTCAGCTTCTCCTACCACTACCTTGTCTCCCTGGTTCCTCTGTCGGTGTCGAGGAAACCCTTCGGGTGGTCGAGGACCCACGTCTGCATTACACAAGTGTCTAGTTAGTACTTAAGCACCATCCAAAAATATTTTTGTTCTATTATACAAAAATACAAAAAAAATGAAATATTTAAAAACATTCAACATACCTATGTCACTGTAGATGGCTCCCGGTGGGAGTGGCACGTCCAGATATCCTCGGAAGTCTATCCCTACATAGGGATATTCATCTAGGGAAACGACTTGTCATTGCCACTAGTATAAGAAATCCTCGTTGTAGGGTGTGGGAACCCTACCTCCCCCCTGTCACCTCATTACCTCGGTCCACCATGCCATGGATGGATCACGAGGTCCTGTTGGCCCTTAGTTATGGAATCAAGCAAAGATCAAGGAAAAAAAGGAAAAATGTGAATAGCGCGGAAGGCATAATGACTGTTACTGGGTAAAAGTGAGAAAAAGAGCAGAAAATATGGAGCAAAGTAAAAGGAAGAAATATGTTGGATGAGGAGATCGAGGATAACAGAACAGCAAGGAAGACAGATCATGGAAAACTCAGCAAGTGGAAAAATCCACTATTGGATGCTTAAGAGCACCGTGTGAGAAGGAAGGAAAGACAAGTCGGTGAAGCCCTGAAAACGCGGGTCAAGTTGACCTAGGGTTTTAGACACCTAGGTTTTTGGTATCTAGGGTTTTGACACCTAGGATTCGGCCTAAGGTTGTCGGTGATTCATTGTAATGTATAAATAAAGGTCTAAAGGACCTGGGATGGGTTGTTGGTATTGTTTGTTCTAGTTTTCTTATTGGTATGAGTGAGTATTGTGTGAGAGAGAGAAGTGTTAAGTGTAAGAGCCTTCTGGTATTGCAATATCTTCAACTGGGTGCAGAGATCAACCTTGCAGCTAGGTGCACAAGAAGGGGAGAGACGGAGAGGATAAGAAAGAAGATCTGCTAGCTGAGAGTGCAGACAAGAACTGTATGCTTCATCTTAATATATTATAAAGCATAGTTTTGTGGACGTAGCCATACATAGAGGGTGAACCACGTATATCTTATGTTAGGTGTGATTGATGTTGGATTCTTTATCATTTGATATACTGCTAATTGCATTACTGTGTTAGATCTGATAGATAGTTGTGAAGAGTATATCTGAGATAGTAAGTGATATACAAATGTTGTATTTTTCTTGTATTGGATCCACTTGATATCCCCTTTGTTGTAGACATATCTATCTTGCAACCCCCCTATAGCTACTTTGAGTGAGACTACATCTTCTTCACAGGTGTTATCGAAAGGGATAGTAGTTAGGCCTTGTTCATGCACTCTTGGTGCTGAACCCTGGGTCTACCCCTGTGCCAACAAATGGTTCTAATGTTGGGACAGGAATCTTCTTGAAGGAATTTCAAGGTGGTTTCCATCGAAGATAGAGATTTAAAAGTGGATAGAATATCAAGAAAAGGACTTCGCTGAAGCCCAGAACAAGAACCCTAATATTAGTATAGAGGATTGGTTGGAGAGATATATATTTACTGATATACACAAAAATTTCTTTGGAGGAATCCATCAGGAGCTATATGAGTGGTTGGCTAGGTTAGAAGATACCCAATTTGAGATCAGATCTATGCCACCTGTGGTTTGGACATTAGCGTTGGTCAAGAAGGTCAAGAGAGTTGATAACGCCATGTCAAGAGAAGTAGATCACTATTTTGATAGTACCATTGGAGGGTATATCACAGAGTTTGTTGTTGACAGAGTAGAGTCATATAGCCAAGCCGAGAGATATTTCTTTGAGGAACCCAGAGGAAAATTTTTACATTTTCTGAAGTTGAGGATCAAGATGTTATTGCATGAGAAGAACATCTTGAAGATACAGTATTTAGAGGGATTCAGAAAGGATAATGTTCAAGAATTCAGATAGCGACACAGAGGTTGGACATACACGAAGTGGGAGAGCGTTTAGAGAAGTTCATCTTGCAAACCTGTTTAAGAAGAACTATGGGGATGAGGGTTTCTACAGTGGAGAAGAGGCAGATCTGATAGACGAGGAGCATTCAGAATCTACTAGGACATAGGAACCTCATCGAGAAGAACTAGAATATTTAGGAACTGCACCGACTATCTAAGTAAGTATTATTAATCCTATTGTTGTTTCAGCAACATTAAGCAATCAAAGTAATCAGAGTCGCCAGAGCGCTCAGAGCATTGTCACTAGTAGTCTGCCACATACTCAGTCCGGAAACCTAGGAAGATCTATGGAAGACGAGATGAGGTTACCCACCTTTAGAGGAGATGTATATGAACACCCTGAGCAACACTGGTTTCTCTGGGAAGATGTATGGAGTACTAAGAATATCACCGACGAAGCTGTCAAACAAGATCATTTCAATACTACCCTAAGAGATCGCACATTGAGTTGGTACATGAAATTTGTCCAAGGAGCTACACCTACACTGTTGAATTCCATTAATACTTCGCTAATTGTTTAATTCAAGAAACCTAATTCAGAATCATAGTGCATTACAGAATGAAAATAAATCAAGCAGAGAATAGTTGAACCGGTATGGGAGTTCAATCATAGATTCAAGACCTTGACAGGCCATCTGAGTTTTCAAATCCCAGATGAGAAGAACAATGAATGGTTCATTGTTTCTCTCTTGATGCACATCAGAGTTCCTCTGATGCAATAGAAGATTTCTTCACAGGCTGAGGTGCCTGAGATCGCCATAAAGTTAGAATCATCCCCTATGGTAGAATCCAGCTCAGGTATGAGTCAAATCTTGAGTCAACTAACTAGTTTGTCTCTGTAGGTCGAAGATATGAATAAATACAAGGGAAAAGACAAAAGAGAATACATTTGGTGTATCATATGCAAGTCAAAAATCCATGACAAGGAACATTGTCCCCTATTTCACAAATACTTTGCCTCTGGAGCTCCAGGCCCCTTGAAGCAAGTTACCCTACCCTAGTGCAAGGTATGCAGAAATACACATCGCCCAGGTGAGTGCTACTACATGAAAAAATATGTTAAGACACCCACAAATTTGTATTGCACATTCTGTAAGTCCATGGGACATGATGATAGGGATTGACGAGCTTACGATCTCATGCACGAAATTTCAAGAGATGTATACAAAATTCAAGGTGAAGTACAGCAAGAAGGAAACACTACACAGTATAACTCCCCTGGGAGAGGAAAATTCATCCCTCGTGGTGGATTCCGAGGAAGAGGAAGAGGAGGAGGTATGGGTTGAGTTCAAGGACAGATAATCTAGTATAACTGTGCACAGCCAAGACACTTGGCAAGGGACTGTCAGAACCCTTGTACCACTTGTAGCTATTGAAACTCCTTCGAGCATGTTATTGAGGAATGTCCATCATTGTTGGCTAAACTTCAGGAGAGATGGGGACCTCGGCAAAACCCGCAGATACAATTAATCAAAGAAGAACCTCATGGAGAAGATCCCATAGTTGATGTTATCACTAGAGGAGGTGTTTTTAAAAGAGAGGATAGAATGACCCAAGGAAAGACTATAGAAGAATCAGGAGTCAGGAAAGCTACAGAGAAGACACAAACTTTTGATGCAAATAAAGAAAAACAAATGTTTGAGGAAGAAAGAAAAGAATTCAGGGGAGACCAAGGCTCTTCATCGAAGACATGACCAGAATTAAGATAATGTAGAATGCCTCTGGAATTCGATCAGTCTTCTTTGCCCCGATATGGAAAAGAGGCAAGTAAACTTGTCAGTTTCTTGTATACATTTATAGAGTTGATTAAAGATGAGAAAGCCATACAAGAACTGCAAAATTTGGTCAAATAGTATGAGATAGGAAGGATAGATCCTTTACTGAATAAATAAGTACATAAATTATCCAATAAGAGAAGGAAAAATAAGGAACTACACATGAATGCTCAGATTGGAGAGTATGATATAGACTATGTGGTCCTCAACTTAGGGTCAGAGTTCAATGTCATGACGAAGCAAACATGGGCACTGATGGGAAAACCTAAGTTGATATATTTCCCTATCAAACTTAGGATGGCTAATCAGCAAGTTGTAATCCCCTTTGGAATATTGGAACATGTCCCTGTGGACATCGATGGAGTGAGGACATTTTCATACTTCGAGGTAATCGAGATAGTTGATGATAGTTGTCCTTACCCTACATTGTTAGGAATTGATTGGGCTTTAAATAATTCCATTGTGGTTGATTTAAAGAAAAGATGAATGACATTTGAAGGAGATGGCCTTAGGGTCATCGGACCTTTGGATCCTGATGAAGGTCGGTGACACACAGAGCCCATCAGAGAAGAATACCAGGCATATGAACTAGAAAGTATATACAAATTAACAGTCAGACATGAGGATTACATTAATCCTACGGCAAACGAGAATTTGAGTTGGCGAAGTGGCAGCGCATGTTCATTATATTCAGAAGAAGAACTGGGGAACTGGAAGAACAAAATGTACGAAGTATCTACAAGGATATGCACTAGATTAACCAGAGAAGTACATTGGATCGACACAACAGTAAGTAACTTACCCACATTTGATGGTATGAATCCTTTAGAGACCTTCTTGTCAGACTTTGAACAAAGTGTACCAATGCAACAACGATTATTGGCAATGGACGAGGCCTTGAAATCCACACCAACAAGATGGTGAGGGACACACAAAAAAAACATTATAGAATGGGTACAATGTCGTACTTTGATGACAGCCCAGTTCTTAGCGCAAGTATACCGTTGCGAAGTTAGGTACACAGGTCAAAGTTGCCTAAAGGACCATGTGCGAAGTTGCAAGGAATCTTGGAGAAACATTCCTCAAGAGAAGTGGGTGCACAAATTCATTAACACGTTGGACACTACCCCTGTCAACTGGTACCTTCAAGCAAAGTTGCACCTCATCACTGTATATTGGGAAGGTATGACTCAAAACTTTGTCACTACCTTTTTATTCGAAAGCCAATATCCTACAATAGATCAAGCATTACAAATTGTAAGACAGAAATTATTTTAGGAGGCACCTAGCCTCCCTTTGGAGCAAGAATAGGATGAATGGACTGTGCCTCTCCAAAAACTGCAAGGTTGTTACAACATCAATGTTGATGAAGACGATGATCCTAGGAAGGTGAACATCATGGAAATATAAGGCCAGAGAGATGTGGAAGGACTAGGAGTTGAGATACCATTTATTGGACAGTCGATCAAGATTAAGAAAGTCAATATTGGAACAGAGCAAAAACCGAAGCTTGCAAATGCTAGAGATTATTGGGATGCTTCCACTATTGAGAAGATCACCAAGTTATTGCATGAATATAAGGACTTGTTTCTAACCAAGTTCATTGATATGAAGGGAATTAAAGGGCCTATGGGAGATATGAGTATCCCTTTGAAACCAGATGCAAGACCAGTCAAACAGAGACCCTACAGATTGAACCCTAAATATAAGGAGAGAGTGAAGATTGAGCTCGATAGAATTTTGGAAGTAGGGATCATAGAGCATGTCGAAGAATCAGAATGGATTATCCCTATGGTGTTACAAGACAAGAAGACAGGAGAGATCAGGATCTATGTAAATCGCAGGAAGCTAAATGATGCATGTTTACATGACCCCTTCCCTACGCCATTCATTGACGAAGTGTTAGATAATGTAGGAGGCCAGGAGGTATATTCTTTTACAGATGGATTTTCAGGATACCATCAAATCTGGATTGCCAAAGAAGATTGCCATAAGACCACCTTTTCCATAGAATGGGGATCCTACCAATATAAAGTAATGTCATTCAGATTGAAGAATTCCCCAGCCATCTTTTCCAGGGTGGTGGTCGAAGCATTCAAGGAGTTTCTATGTAAGTTTATAGAAGCATACTTTGATGATTGGACTATATTTAGTTTATTAAAAACTCACATTGAATGTTTAAGGTTAATGTTGGACAAGTGTAGGCAGTGACAGATTGCCTTAAACCTGAAGAAGTGCATTTTATTTTCACCATTTGGAGTGTTGTTAGGTCATATTGTATGCAAGCAGGGATTGCTGGTAGATCCATCAAAAATTGCCATCATAGTTGATTTATCCCCTCCTACTTCAGTCAAATAGCTACGCACTGCGTTGGGACACACTGGGTATTACAGGAAGTTCATTAAAAGCTATGCCCAGATTACAGCACCCATGGAGAATATTTTGAAGAAAGACTATCAATTTCATTGGACAGAAGAATGCCAGAAGAGATTCGACACACTGAAACAGAAAATGGTTATTGCGCCTATTCTGGTTTTCCCAGATTGGATCAATGAATTTCACGTGCATGTTGATGAATATTCTATTGCATTAGGAGTTGTGTTAGCACAACCAAGAACATGAGATATTGACCATCTGTTATCTTTTGTTAGCAGGAAACTATCCACAACTGAGATCAATTACACCACTACTGAGAGAGAAGGGTTAGCCATAGTGTATGTGCTGCAGAAGTTCCAACACTACTTGTTGGGAGGAAACTTTAAAATGTTTATTGATCACTATGCATTGAAATACCAAGTCAACAAGCCAGTGTTGGGGGGAAGAATATGCATATGTCTTCTGCTATTTCAGGAATATGACTTTGAGATCGCAGTTAAGCCAAGAAGAATGAACAAAGGTCCTGACCACTTGTCGAGGTTGGAACATGGAGAAGATCCTACTAGTTTGGAGGATAATATGTCGGATGCACCGTTGCTAGCCATTAGAAATATTTATGACCACTTCACAGAGATAATCCAATTACTTTCAACATGAATGTCACCGAGTGAATATACAATCACCCAGAAGAAATAGCTAGTAGTGCGCACTGCAGACTTTTCACTTATAGCGGGACAGATATACAATATGGGACCTGATGAGATACTGAGGAGATGTGTTATGGAAGCAGAGCGACTGTTGATCCTCGCCGAAGCTCATGAAGGCATTGCAGGAGGACACTATGTAGGGAAACCAACTACGCAGAAGATTCTTAGGGCTGGCCTTTGGTGGCATACTCTACACAAAGATGCTAAGGACTACTACAGAGCTTGTGATGTATGCCAAAGAGTTGGGAAACTATCAAGAAGAGATGAAATGTTGTTATCACCAAAAATGACCCTACAAGAATTTGATAAATGAGCCATTGACTTCATGGGACCTATTAACCCACCAGGGAATCACACCAGAGCAAGGTATATAATCACTATGATAGAGTACTTGACCAGATGGGCTAAAGCAAGAGTAGCTAAGGACTATAGTGCCACTACAGCTCTGCGCTTCATATTTGATGACATCATAACCAGGTTTGGATGCCTGAAGATCCTTATGAGAGATCAAGGCACACATTTCATCAATAGAATATTTGAATCCTTGACTAAGGAATTTGCAGTCCACTATCAGAAGATAACACCTTACCATCCACAAGCAAATGGGATAGTTGAAGTATTCACCAAAATCTTGGAGACATCGCTAAAGAAGATTTGAAGTGTCAATAGAATTGACTTGGATTTAAGAGTACCAATATTACTTTGGGCCTATAGAACCACTTGAAAGAAACTAACAATGCATACCCCTTTCAAGTTGGTATATGGTCTTGAAGCCATTGTCCTAATGGAATATTTGGTACCAATCTTAAGAATTGTTACCTTTACAGATATGGATGACACTGGCATTGTTCGAGAGAGGCTTGCATAGTTGGTTGAGCTAGAAGAAGACAGATTTATTGCAGGATTTCATCAACAGGTTCAGAAAGAAAGAGAGAAGGCCTACCATGACAGACACATCAAGAAGAAGGTATTTAAGAAAGATGATCTGGTACTGGTATATGACAGTAAGTTCATGAAGCATCCTGGGAAGTTTAGAACACATTGGCTTGGGCCATATGAGGTTGGATATGTTATAGAAGGAGGAGTTGTGTAGTTGAAGACTTTGAATGGAGAATGGAAGGAAGGTTTGGTGAATAGGAGCCGGTAAAAATTATATTATGACAACCCATTGCCTCGCAACTCTTAGTAAAAGCATGAGGAAAAGGGTCTAGGTACCAGGTGCATTTGAAACTGGGTACCAGACATAGAAAATATAGTCTGCACAAGGAAGGAAGGGAGGACTCGAGCTAGAAGTAAAGTTTGCCCGATGTAGTCTAAAGTCGAAGTAAAACAATAATTTGAGATCTGAAGTGTCTCAGGACGAGTCACACGTGAGTGTTGGGGATCTGTTGGCCCTTGGTTATGGAAGCAAGTGAATATCAAGGAAGAAAAGGAAAAACATGAACTGTGTGGAAGGCACAGTGACTGTTACTGGGTCAAAGTGAGAAAAAGAGCATAAAATGTGTAGCAAAGTAAAAGGAAGCAAGACATTGGACGAGCATATCGAGGATGATATATCAGTAAGGAAGATGGATCATGGACAACTCAGTAAGTGGAAAAGGCCACTATTGGATTCTTTGGAGCACTGCATGAGAAGAAAGGAAAGACAGGCTGGTGAAGCCCTGAAAACATGGGTCAAGTTGACCTAGGTTTTTAGACACCTAGGGTTTTGGTATCTAGGGTTTTGACACCTAGGTTTCAACCTAAGGCAGTTAGTGAGTGATTTTAATGTATAAATAGAGGTCTAAAGGACCTAGGATGGGTTGTTGTTATTGTTCATTCTAGTTTTGTTATTGGTATGAGAGATTATTGTGTGAGAGAGAGAAGTGCTAAGTGTAAGAGCCTTCTGGTATTGTAATATCTTCATCTAGGTGCAGAGATCAACCCTGCAGCTGGGTGCGTAGGTAGGGGAGAGATAGAGAGGAGAAGAAAGAATATCTGCAAGTTGAGAGTGCAGAAAAGAAATGTATGCTTCATCTTAATATGTTATAAAGCATATTTCTATGGGCATATCCCTAAAGAGAGGGTGAACCATGTATATCTTGTGCTAGGTGTGATTGATGTTGGGTTCTTTGCCATTTGATATACTGTTAATTGCATTACTGTGTTAGATATGATAGATAGTTGTGTGGAGTAGATATGAGCTAGTAAGTGATATATAAATGTTGTATTGTTCTTGTATTGGATCCACTTGATATCCCCTTGGTTGTAGACATATTTTTCCTGCAACCCCCCCATAGGTACTTCGGGTGAGACTACATCTACTTCGCAGGTGTTGCCGAAAGGGCCAGTAGGTTGGTGCACTCTTGGATATGAACCTTGGTTCTACCCCTATGCCAACAAGTCCTCTCAGAATAATCTTGACTCTAGGTCCCAAACCTGGAACCCACTCAAAGAATAAACTGCATATTATAGAGGCAAACCCAAAATTCCTCTTACTCCCATGTTTGCACTATGTCAACTGGCTCTTCATATTTTCCACTAGTGAGGTACACCAGTCATATACTATAGGTATCATACACTATACTGCATATAACATGAGTGGCCTTGATGCCTGGTGCAACGAGGTTGAACCTGTGATATTGGTTAATACAAGGAAAATAATCTTCAAGCTGAGATTGTTTATTGCCTGAATAGGGAGTTGACTCCCAACCTTCGGAGTCCCTGCTACACAGTGGGCATTGATGTACTCCTATTTTTTCATTCTTCTCCCTGCTCCCCATGATTTGAGGTATACAACCTCTCCCTGGCATGATAATCCAGTCAAAAAGTAGATATCCTCTACTTCAATTCTCAATGGTTACCAATCGATATTGAAGATTTCACTCTCAGGGTCCCAGTAACCCACAAGCATCTCAAGCAACCTCACCTAGGCCCTCATTTCTTTGAGTGCCAAAAATTTATATAACTCACATCTCTTTAAGGCCATTTGGGCCCTCGAATATTGATCCACAGCATCATTTACCTCCTCGTTCTCTCTTTCTCTCCATTCAAGAACCATCATGCCAAAGACAAGTCAAAATTTGAGTTAGAAACCTTAGAAATATTTGATTTCATTCTTTTACGTGATCTGATTCGCTTATAGTCACGTATAGGGCTAGGTATACGCATCATTTAGTTTTCACAGGAATGTATAACCCATTGTAAACGTGACCTGATAAGGGAGATCATGTGTACACCAAATTACACAATTTGCACCCTAAATTTCTCAAAATTTGAAACCTAATTTAAAAATTTAATCCACTGGAAATGAAGAGGAAGGGAAGAAGAATTACCTGGTCCAGACGGTTTCTGATTTCGTAGCCTGACGCTCCCATAATCACCATTTGAATATCGAAGGTATTTTGGTCCAATTGTCACTATTTGGGTTAAAAATCAAAATGGTATAGTAATTTTTGGTTTTGTTACTATTTACAAACAATTTTCACCCACTTTATAAAGTTTTGAGCCATTTTTTCACCTAATGGACTAATACAAAGGTGGATTGAGTTGGTTTTTGTAGTTTTCACCAGGGATTCTTGCGGATTTCAACATTATGTTGGTCGTTCATCATCGCAGGTAGGTATTTTCACTACCCAGCATATAGGATAGGTATCCATTCCATCATTCATTTTTGCATTATCATATAACTATCACTTTTTATACCTTAGGTACAAACCCATTTGTTGCGACACAGAACCTTCCATCTGCTATAAGTCATGTCATTATCAAGTGGTAGAGACTTACCAAACATGGGTGCCCTAGTTAGATCCCCTACTTCACTTGGTGCCCATGTAGAGATTTTTTCCATAGGATTGAGATTCCCTCATAGATAGTACATGACTTTATGTTGAGCCACATTTCTCACTCATAAACATGTTGCCTTGTACCCCGAGGACTCCCAAACGAGTTTAATTTAAGCTCTTTTCCAACTCGTCTTCAAAAAGAGAAAATATTGTTGAGTGAACTTATCTCTTTCACACTCGTAAATTGGATTTGAAAGGACATCTATTTGGCACAATTTTATCCCTTTTTCACATCAAGTAGACTAAAAGACATAAAAAAAGACATTTTTTGTCATTAATTTTGTATTGCATCTCATGCCCTTGCTTGCAGTATTGAGCCTATAGTTGGTTCTCACTTTGCATTATAAATCATTTGCCTTAGCAATTTTTTCATCATCAACCAAGCAAAGCCTTGCTTATATCCTTCACAATTTGGCACCCTATACCTAGAAGGGAACATTCCCCCGAGTTTCCATCTCCCGCATACATTTCCTTGCATTGAGCATAGGTACGTTCCACTACTGGAACTAGTTTTTCTTACTTGTGACACTTGTTTCCTCCTCTACATCATAGTATTCATGTTTCTATGAAAAATAAAATATATATGGGTGGGAAGGGAGTATTATCTTGTATCGAGAGAAGTCATGTTTCCTTTGAACAAAGGACAAAGTTGTTGAGTCCATTTGTCATCATAATTTTTGGATTAGCATCATCATAATTTTGGTATTAGCATGGCCTTAGGAAGCTGATCTTGTTATAGAGTATTCTCTACCGATTGGTTACTCTTCTAGATCCTATAGAGAGTTTCATTGATGCCTCCTTCATCTCATGGTTTCATCATTGGGTCTATGCTATCGGATTCCTCCATATGTCTCATGCTCTTATTCAAAGGAATTCTATCAACCTGTGTCAGCCACTTCTCAGAACTCTTGAATTTTCATGTCAACCATACCCTTAGTTTGTCTCATAATCACATGATATTGTAGTCCTATCATGCACCCTGGCCCTAATTTCATCATTGGTAGGAAACCTTGAACCCATCAGTCGACATTTCATCATTGGTCGTTGACTGGGTGGTTTTCCTTGTGTTCGATGGAAAGACATCTATTCACACATTGGGATTTGTCCAGTGTCTTGGATTCCATTAGGCTTATTGGTGGTTTCCTCACCTTTGTCATCATTTTTCATCATTGGTTGTTATTCATAGGGTCTTTTTCATGTACCGCTTGCACTTTTCACACGTGAAAGATGCACAGGGTCATTGGTTCGCGAACATGTTCTTTTTTCGATTTCCACCAAATCATGAAGCTCTTGATTTGTAACTCATGTTGACTATTGAGATATGCCTTAATGTTCTCCTTTCAGTGGGTCTCCTTCCATCCACTTCAGCCCATTTATTCTAGAAATGGGACCTAGAGTCTTATGAGTACCTTGAGGCTTGTAGTCATTAGTGGTAGGCTCTCTCTCCATCGACAGTTGGGAATACATCAATGTCTCTTGCTCAATGGATTCTTCAGGTGTTTGACACCAACTCATTTATTCACACTTGTAAGAATGTACTTGGTGCCTTGATACCTACTTTCATTATCGGTAGGTTGTCTTGCATTTGTTAATGGTATACCTCAATGACCGGTAATCAAATGATGTCTCATTGTGTTCAACCTCAACTCCTTTATTCACATGATGTAGAATTGCACCCTTGGCAGATTGTGTAGAAGACTTGAAGACATCACTATGTGGATGCAACTTTCCTGAGTTGTTGATTCCCTTTCATTGGACCAGTACCTATATGACTTCAGTGATCATGGGAGATCAAATTGTGCTCCATTATATACAGATATCTTCATATTGGTTTTGAGACTGGTTCCACTGGGCCTTGTTCGTGACTATGACAACTTTTTGGTATGTAACCTCATTTGTATTTTCCTATTCATGGCCATGCACACTTGTTTGGTATATTTTCACATGGATCTACAGTGTAATTTTATTGGCAGCCATGTATGCAAAGTCAGTGCAGAATGTAATGAGAAACTAGTTCTTCCAGCTAGTTCTCCATCACTCCCCTTCTGAGTTGTTTATAATGTATTTCAGCCATCGCAGATACTCCTCTCACCTCACACATTAGGGGGCATTTGTTATACCAAGATTTACCTCGCCCTATGCAATCTTACACAAAAGGCCTTTTTCCATTTCCCCATGCAGACTTATCATCCATGTTTGTAAAATACAGGGCCAAAAATACATATTTTTCCACATGTATGCATATTGCCTACTATACAGCATGAGTATACGCAATCTTCCCCACTACAGCCCGCGTACATCAGGATTTGTGCCAGAAAATGAAAATTAATGTCGGGTTTCCATGTCACAACAGGAGATCTATGATCCTTGGCCTTCCATATACTGGAAACGTTCTGACTCGGCCCTTTAGTTCCATTTTGAAGGCTATAAATGGGCCAATTTCGAGCTAGGGAAAGAAGAAAAATAATTGAACTTTGAGAGAAAAGTTACTCTGGAGAAATTATTTACTTCATATTGAGTCTGCATCCCTTTGTCCTTTAAGTCTAAACATAGTGTTCATCCCCCAAGCTCTTCCCTTACTAATTGAGAACCTCATTGTTTCTCTCTTATGAGATTACCTTTGGTGGAGGATAGAAGTGGTGGAGGCCCAGCTGGAAGGAACTTAGTTTCTCGGTTATGAACCGTGCCGACACAGAAGTCTGTAATATTTTCACTTCTACTAATCATTTATTAATAGAAATACTCTTTTCCCATCCAATTGATATCTTTCGAATATTTGAATTATTATTCCATGGGCGTATTTGTCATGTTTATTAATGGATTATGTTATTGAATGTGCTAACATTATATAATATCACCATATTCTTTATTTGCCTAGTTGTTGAGGACTAGTTGCAAGTATATTCCTTTGGTTCAAGTGCTCAATGGTGGACTCCATTGAACGTTTGGACGAGGTAGGCCTTTTATCTTGTCTTTCTAGCATATTTTTTTATATAGAATACTTGAGAAGAGAGTTGATTTCTGCAGTCATTTCCATTTTTTGTGGTTTACCCTAGCCATAGAGAGATTTTCCTTGTAATAGAATTGGCGACCATATTGGGGATTGAATCTTCTTTCTTAGGGTTTGGAGTACTCTTCTCCTTAGATTGATCTTGTACCTATTGTGTTTCTTGTCGTATCATTTCTTGATAGCCTCTATTCACTTTGGGCCTAACTTTTTAGCCTTCTCCCTTGCCTAGCCTTGTGTTTTGAAACATATATGCACTTTTTGCCTTGACAGTAGCGTACATACACAGGTTGTCCCTCTACAAGATGTGTATATACGCTTTGTTTGCCTAAACAATCACGTACATCAGTTTTCCTTGCTTTCTTGCTTGGTCTGGTGGTTGTTGGGTGGGATTTTATGTTTGTTGAGTCTTCTTGGGTCCTCGTAACACATGGTAAGCCATATGATGCCAACATTGACTCATGAGTTCATCGATTATGAAAAATATCATTTTCCTAAGCCTTTCAATGGAATCTACTTTTCTAATTCATCAAGATGCATAGTGCCTTATATGTAGGTGTGTGGTGTGACTGATTTTTTTTGTGCATATATCATATCCAAAAAATACAAACTATTATTATTTTTTTGATATTTCACTACGCGTTTTGACCCCATAATATAGTTTACATGTGTTCACAGGATTATGGGAAATCTTTTTTATGAAAATGATGACTTCCACTAAACTTGAGGTATGTTTTCCCGAACTAACATATAGGAATAGTTTTTCCATGTAATACAATCTTGCATTATTAACCATCCATTATTTTGGCATATAGGAATAGGCTTGATCCCGTTAGGTTGCAACATTAGCCACTTTGTTTTGCATGTCATAACTTATTTGGTAGTACCTACCCTCCATGCACACCCTATTTAGCACCTGGATTTCCATTTGGTTCCCATATTGTGATTTTTTGTAGGCTTGATAACCCTCCTATAGCCCCACCATGACTTGACGTTGAGAATAATTATCCTCTCTTCATCTATATGTTGGTTATATCCTAAGGGGGTTCCTAAAAAAAATTGTGTTCTTAGTAGTCACTTATGCATTTGATTCTTGTGTCATACATCCCACCACCACATTTTTGTTTTCCTAGATCCTTCTTACCATTATTGCAATAGCCTTTGACCATATGTCTCTTACATTATTTGGCCTCCATTTCACATCCATCTACCCATGGAGAGGACATTTGGTAAGAGTGGATATCACTTTCCCTCACCATTTACATTCATCTTGCATAGGTTAGTTCCATGCACTTGGAACATAGGAGCATGTTGTTAAGCCACTCATTCTCTCCAATCAAGTATACTTTTATCTCTTTTTCAGACTCGTAAAAGGACACAAAAAATATATTATCGAGTGCACTTTTATCTCTTTTTTGGACTTGTAAAATGACATGAAAAAGACACTATTGAGTAAACTTTATTATCTTTTTATGGCCCTCTAAAACTGAATGAAAAAGAAACATTACTGAGCATATTTTTATCTCTCTTTCGCTCTCATTAAACCAGAAAGAGACACCCAAAAACCAAAAAACAAAGAGTGGGGGTTTTTAACCATTGTTCTATTCTCAAAATGGTAGCATCAGTCAAGTCACCCTTGAACATGGTACATGTTTGAGTCCTCATCATACAGTTGGGTTTTATCTTTCCTAGGAGTCATCACAGTAATACGAGTCAAAGATACTCCTCTAGTTGTTTACTCTTCTAGTCATCATGGAGAGTGTTTCAGTTCCTCCTATGTTGTTGCACTATATTCGTCCAGATCTTGTGTCTTGTTTCCAAGTCGTCATGGTGTCGTGTTATATGTTCAAGGTAATTTTAAGCTGGAATCGACCATCTGTTGTTTTTTTTTTACTTTTTGATTCATCCATGCATGTGTTAGTTGTACTTTGTGATACTCTCCCTTCACATCATCTCTCAGTGTATGCTTCATGTCGATTGATGGGGGGTACATTAACTCCCTCCTTTAATGTATCGCTTTCTATCAACTTCCTCACATTCTCTAGGAGACGGATATAGAAACTAGCTAGAACCTTGTATTTTGTAGTCCTCGGTGAAAAGCCTCCTCGTGATTGATGGTGGGTTTCCATCATCGACTCTTAATTAAATGATTCTACAAGTTTTCAACATAATCATCTATTCACACTCACTATATTGTGATAGGTACCTTGGGGTCCATATTCATCATTGGTGGGTCCCCTCATATTTGTTAACAATATACATCAATGATTGGTAATCAGATGGTGTCTACCATGATCGACATTAGCTTATCTATTCCCATGATGTAGATTTGTACCATCAGGGTTTGGTACAAAGACTTTGGGTTTGAATACATATCATTCCTTTATAGAATCCCCTCCAAAATTTAAATGGAGTATATCACTTACCTATGATTACTTTGAAGACTTCGGGGGAACTTCCCTCAGCGCTCAGTGTTGGTTTTTAGTCTTCTACTTTGGCATTCATCTGCTCGGATCTTATCTTACTATCATAGGTTGACCCAGGTTCAAATTTAACAAGCTCCCAACAAAATCCCTCTAAAACTATCATCCCCTCTGGTAAACCAGGAGGCAACGTAGCACACAGAGTGTACAACGCAGTCTCACCTGAGATAGCTCTATGGGTGGCTGCAATATTCAAGTGTTTGCAGCCTAGGAATGAGTGGAGATCTATGGTTGTACTTTGTAATCTTTATTTATTCAGTCTAACATCTGATTATAGAAATCCTTCTATTCATGCATGTGAAATATCATATCTAACTATTTACTTCATTCATTCATCTAGCATTAAACACTAATCAACAATAGAGACACATAAATTCAATCACATAACACAGGTGTTACCATTGTTCACCACCTCTTGGGCTACGTCCACAAACATTTGGATCTCAAGCTCTTTATTATGGTTCAGTAATACGTCATGTCGCACGTTCTTACAATATTGGATCTTACACTCTCAACAGGCTCCTTTATCCCTTCGAGGATGACTAGATCACACCAGGCTCCTCATCCTATGATCTAACCCTCGGGATCGAGTCGCTCACTGCTTCTCTATCTCAGAAGCTTATAGAATAGTACATTTCTTACAACTCTCTACCATACGTCCTTCCCCTCTCCTCCTTTTCTATCCTCTAAGTACTACTTATTTATATTCTTGGCTCAACATCCATTACAATACATTGCAAAAACCATAAATCTAGAGTCTTTATTTCTTCCTTGCATGCGTGTCTCATGTTAGCACCAGAAGTCACCCCTGGATTGCGATAGAGGTAAGCCTGATACCCATCAGTTTGCATGTCATGAAAAATAGATTTAAAGGTGGTCTAATGGACACAGACTCAAGATGGTATCATTCTAACTCAGAAAAATGGATCGGAAAGCACAAGCAAGTGAGGTCTTGGTCTAACTTCAGTCAGTAAGTTTTGGTATAGTGCTGAGTAGGGGGGAGAACTTAAGGAGAGTGAATAGGTATGTTATGAACACTAAGTCTTCCAGCAGCCTAAGGAGGAAAATCTCAGAAAACAAAATCCTCTTGGATTCGGAGCTTCAGGAAATTGAAAACATTGTAACAACACTACAATCAAACATCCATTACAACATAGTCACAATAATCCATGTGAATCCTTCAATAATGAACATTAAATATCAGACACATAATAATATGGAGTAATAAAAGTTGACTTGGATTAAATAAGAAGTCTCAAATATAGATACATAAACAAAAACCAGAGGCTTCACTAAAACGTTACAATGCGGGAGCTTAGCTCAACCATACCCCTTAACAAAATATCAAAACTAAGTCTTTATACTCAAAACAACTTGCTCCCTTCAAAAGAACACTCTAGTTATTGCATTCAAGGCTTTCTATTTGCATCTTCTTCTGTCATGTTGCACTTGTATTCTTCTGTCAAACGCAAGATCAGATGAGTATGGTCTTCAACATAAAATCCATGACAGGGTAACTTTCAGCTGACTGTCTTCCCTCCACAGCCAGCTTTCAATGCTTCCCATTTCAGTGTTGAAATGAGGTTTCAACCACCTTCCCCATTTTCATTAACTACTTTCTTCGAGATCAGGGTGAGACCTGACACCCATGAATTTTCCAGGCGAACTCACGACTCCTTTGAGTCAATTTTGGTGCCTCGAGGTCACGCAGATCTTTCTCTGTGACCAACTCGGGTGATTTGATATTTTTCAAAGCTCCTTTTCATCGCCCCATGCAACCTTGGGCCACAACCTCATGCTTATCCCACATGAAATTTCAAGATTTTGCACTTTGATTTCAAAAGTCTCGATGCTCGAAATTGCGAAAACGACTCCTATGGATCGACTGTCAGATTTTCTTTGAATATTGATGGATAGGATCAATTACTCAAACAATCTCATCTGCCCATTACTCGACAGGCACTTTCCCTTTCTTTATGGATCTGCTCCCATATGACCACGCGCTATGACCATGGGCCCAAACTTCCCAAGGCGTTTCAGGACTTCTCTTATCGGAAGCTTCCATACTATTGTCTTCATATTTCTCGATCCGTGAAATCGTCGATCAAGCGCCACATGCTCCACTAGTTTGAACGGCCTATATCTATTCCACAATCTTGCGACTCGCGACAATTTCTTGTGGCTCACTTCAAAACCCTCGAAACCTGATTCCGCAAAATCGTTTAATCAACTGCCATTTGTCCTCACTGGATCAGACGGATCCCATGAATCTCGAGTTTTGGGACTTTGGCATTTCGGCAATCGACACATCGGGACTCGGCATTTCAGGACTTTGATGAACAGTTTTAACCACTTTTTGGAGTACCAATTTTCGTAGACCGTTGATCTATCCTACCTACAAGGAATCTTCGTAATTGAAAAATACACTTGGTCGCGGCTGACGACCTTGGATAAAACACATTTGTGGGTTTTTTAAACCCCTTCTTTCGCATCTAATCACCCAATGGCCAACGTCAAAGGAAAAACATACCCTTGCAAGAATATGTGATAACATTAGGCTCCATGGGGGATGGATTCCTCCCTATGAGGCTCTAAGATCTCCTTTTGCAGTTCCAGTCACCTTCTGTTGGGCTATGGAGTCAAGATCAAAACACCCTGTTGAGGAATACAAGTCGATAAGTAAAAACGAAAATAAACACAGATGCTCCAAGGAGCTTATTTATGTACAGTCCTAAATTAATTGACTTTTACGCAGTGCTAGGTGAAAGCAAACTTCCACCATAGTCATTCAAGTAACTTCTTAACTGGAATCTCCTTCACTCTATCGATGCTTGATAACAGATAATGAAACCATGACAGCAGAATGGTTACATTCATCATCTTTCCTCCTAATTTTGAGGTTAGGATGAAGTTGGGTGGCTTCAAAACATGAAGGAAATAAAACTCCCTGTATTCCTTCACGGGTTCGTAGGCCAAGTGGAAAATTTTGGAAAATTTGTAACAAACAGCCTTCTCTGCTACACATCTGCTCACACATGGCTGAAAATCTATAGCAGGCATAGGTGGGTGAACAGTAGATGTAGGTTGACTGGTCCCAGGCAATGGTTTCTCATTGATAGGATTTGGACCGAAGATATATTACCCCTCTAGCTCCTCTATTTCTCCCTTGTCTGCTCTGATAACATCTGCTAGCTGAGAGCAAGAAGTCTCTTCATGTATATCCATGGATGGCTCTTTCTTGCTATCGCGTTGCTCTTGGTAGGAACTTTCGCTTTCATAAGAAGATTAGTAGCCTATGCTTCTTCTTCTAAATAATCTTCAGGGGTAGGTGAGCGCAGAACGATTCTATCATGCAAAGAGAGAAGAGAGATATCTTGATTCTTTTCTTCAACCATTTCTTCTTTTAAATCTAAGACGACGGGTTTACTAGGGGTAGAAAATAATGCATCCATAGTTATTCCATCATCAGTGCTATCATCAATCACATCTAGAAGGACTTCTTCTTGGGAAATAGAGAGAGAAAACTTTTCATCCGTATTTGCAAGATACTCACTTTCATCCTCGCTTTCTCTCTCAATCAAATATTTACCAGACTCATCACATGAGGAACACTCTATCATCTACAGAATGTGGAGTGAAAACCTCTTACAATAGTCTTCCCATAATACGAATTAAAATCATCATGAAAATTCTTCAAAGAATTGATACTAGCAGCAGGGAAACATAGACACCATCCAAGAGCATCTTCTTCTAGAGAAAAATAAAACATCTTGATCCAGAAATCCTAATGAAAGAAGACATGTTCAAGCATGTATGCATGAAATTTTAATAAGTGCTCATCGGGATGGTCATGCTTTCTTCCTATAAATCTCAGAAGATAATCATCCCATTAGTTTATAGCTAGCACCGGATGTGGATAACCATATATGGTTGAGAAATTGAAAGGGGAAAACTTCTAAACCAAGATATCTGAGAGATGTGACTCCTCCTTTTCTCCTTCATGGATTTCCCGAGGATCGGTTTCACGATCACTATAATCAGGAACCATGGAAGAGCTCTGCTTTTTGTCATCCTCGTTGGGATATCCATCAAAATTTGTTTGTTCTTGGTTGGTATCTGACATCACTTATCCATTATAAGCATGGTTTCCAAAAACCTTTGTTTCAAGGACCGGAATATCCTCTGTATCTTCTTTGTAAGAGCAGGGAGAAAAATCTTCCTCCAATCCCTGCATCCTTGTAGAAAGAGATTTTACCAGCTCCATCAACTCCTTCGAGGTATATCCTTCATTCTCATGGCTTCCTTCCTAATAGATTTCATCTGCACATCTTTCATTCGAAACAGTCATACCTTGAACACAGTCTTTATATTTTTCACAACAATTATGACAAATTAACTTGGAAGAATAAAACTGTTGAAAGTGTCGATTGAAAGTTTCATGGAACTCTCTCAAGGAGGGTATGCTAGCAAGGGGAAAGGATCGAAACCACTCACAAGCATCCCCATCTAATGAGAACATTAACATCTTCATTAATACATCCTCGTGATATATCTCCCACTAATTCATGAGTTCATGAAACTCATGAAGATGCTCGAGAGGATTGTCATCTCTATGTCTTCTAAATATAGCCAAATAATCACCCCATTTGTCCATAGTAGGGAAAACATTAGGAAAACTAGGAACAGAAAAAAAAATTAAAGGGAGCAAACCTACGAGCTAGAATTTTGTCCATTTTGAACCAGTGGAGTCGCCAATCGATCATTTAACCATGGAGTCGCCAAGTGAAAGATATGCAGAGTGAGTATGTCTAGTCTTTGTCCACCATCAAAGACCAGCTCTGATCATTGTGTTCTCCTAGTGGCTACCAGATGTAGCCAGAATTAGTCACACTGAAACAGCAGATAAGAGATAGTGGAGTCACCATAGTAGGGTCGCCAGGTGAAAGTTGCAATCTTCAAAAGGTTCTGAAATCTGATGCACCTTCAAAATCATAATTTTGTTGTTGTTTTACCCAGATAAAATCTTCAATTCGTCCCCAAAAATGGCACCAGAAATGTTAGCACCAAAAGTCACCCTCGGATTGTTATAGAGGTAAGCCTGATACCCATCAATTTGTATGTCACGAAAAATATATTTAAAGGTGGTCTAATGGATGTAGACTTAGGACGATATCATTCTAACTCAGAAAATTGGCTCTGAAAGCACAAGAAAGTGAGGTCTTGGTCTAACTTCAGTCAATAAGTTTTGGTATAGTGGTGAGTAGGGAGGAAAACTTAAGGAGAGTGAAGAGGTCTTATATGAACACCAGGTCTTCCAGCAACCGAAGGAGGAAAAGATCAGAAAACAAAATCCTCTTGGATTCGAAGCTTCGGGAAACTGAAAACATTGTGACAACACGACAATCAAACATCCATTACAACACAATCACAATAATCCATGTGATCCTTCAATCATGAACATTCAGTATCATACACATAATAAGATGGAGTAAGAAAAGTTGACTTGGATTAAACAAGAAGTCTCAAATACAAATACATAACCAGAAACCAGAGGCTTCGCTAAAAATTTACAATGTGGGAGCTTAGCTCAACCATCCCCTTAACAAAATATCAAAACTGAGTCTTTATAATCAAAACAACTTGATCCCTTCATATGTACACTCTAGTTATTGCATTCAAGGCTTGTCATCTGCATTTTCTTATGTCAGGTTGCACTTGTATTCTTTTGTCAAATGCAAGATCAGATGAATATGGGCTTCAACATAAAATCCATGACAGGGTGACTTTTGGCTGACTGTCTGCCCTCCACAGCCAACTTTCAATGCTTTCCATTTAAGTGGTGAAATGAGATTTCAACCACCTTCCCCATTTTCATTAACTGCTTTCTTTGGGATCAGGGCGAGACCTAACACCTGTGAATTTTCTAGGTGAACTCACGAATCCTTTGAGTCAATTCTAGTGCCTCAAGGTCACGCAGATATTTCTCTGTGACCAACTCGGGTGGTTTGATCTTTAGCACAGCTCCTTTTCATCGCCCCATGTGACCTCAAGCCACAACCTCGTTCTTATCCCACATGAAATTTCAGAATTTTTCACTTTGGGAGTTTGCACCCCCCTTGATTTCAAAATTCTCGATGCTCTAAATCGCAAAAATGGCCCCTCTGGATCGACGGTCACATTTTCTTTGAACTTGTTGGCCAATATCAATTGCTCGAACAATATCAGTCACTCATTGCTCGACAGGCGCTTTCCCTTTCTTTATGGCTCTGCCCCCATATGACCGCGAGCTATGACCATGGGCCCAAACTTCCCAAGCCGTTTCGAGAATTCACTTATCGGGACTTCCGTACTCTTGTCTTCAGATTTCCCAATCTGTGAAACCGCAAAATCGTCAATCAAGTGCCATGTGCTCCACTAGTTTGAACGGCCTAGATCTATTCTGAAATCTTGTGACTCGCGACAATTGCTTGTGGCTCACTTCAAAACCCCTGAAACTTGATTCCATGAAATCTTTTAATCAACTGCCACCTGTCCCCACTGGATTGGATGGCTCCCAAAAATCTTGGGTTTCGGGACTTCGACATTTCGGCAATCAGCACATCGGGACTCGAAATTTCGAGACATTGATGAACAGTTTTAACCACCTTTTGGAGTCCCAATTTCCATAGACCGTTGATCTATCCTACCTACAAGGAATCTCCATCGTTGAAAAATAATATTGGTCGTGGTCGGTGACCTTGGACAAAACACATTTGTGGGTTTTTTAAACCCCTTATTTCGCATCTAGTCGCCCAATGGCCAACTTTAAAGGAAAAACATCCCCTTGCAAGAATATGTGATAACACCTCACATGATTCCCTCGCACGTGTTTTGTTTCTTTCTAACTGCCTTTTCTTCCTTTCATGTTTCTCTTCCAAAAAATAGCCTTTCCTCTTGACTAGGTCTACATCCAAAAGGCCCCCAACATTGACATGTGGCTTGTCCTGAGCCACCTAGGCTTTGTGCACTTCTTCAACAGCTCCTGCGAGAGTCTGGAACTTATATGTGAGTTCTCTTTCTTGTGTTTGAGATTACACGGTCTTTTCTCTGAGCACATCCAATACTTGCACTGTAATATCCTCACTGATCATCTCTACGCACTATGCCTAAGTTTACTAGATGTTCTTCTTTGCCTCCTCTGCCTATGCAATGACTTCCATTGTTATCTCTTGGAGAGGTTCCATTTGATCTTGTCAATCCTTCTTTTGTTTCTACATAGTTATGAGCTCATCTTGCAGTTTATTCATTTCTTATACTCCTTTGAGGTGCTTAGTGATCTTCATCGTATTATGCCTTTGCTTGAGGACCTGGATAGCTACGCATATCTTTTCCTCTTCTTGGTCCCACTGGTAGACTTTTTGATCCTCCTCCAGCTTTGTCCATAGTTGTGTTTCTCTATCGAAAAAGTTGACAGCTGCGTTAACTTGTATTTCCATTTCCTCCATCTTCCCTGTTGCTTCTTGCTTCCTTTTTTTCTTCACCTTTAGGTTCATGGTAGGGGTGAGTTGTTCCTGAAGGTTCTCGATATCCTACCTATATTGATCAATTGTTTGCACAATCTGATCAATTTTTTTCATCGCCGTGGGCTCTGCTATTTGCGTGCTCTTTGGAATTCTCTCATAGGATATAGCCAATCCTTGTTCAAGCCTATCTATGTGATATTTCTCATCTTTTTTATCGATCTTGACTTGCTCAAGCACCAACTCCAACTCTTCTTTGTTGTGCTTCATTTTCTGCAACTCTGTTGCATCTGTGTGTGTGCACGACTATACCTCCTATGAGACACTAACTTACATTTTATATAGCCTTGGTTGGTATCCACCCCATTACCAACTGTATTTTTTCCATATCTTTAAAGGGTTTCTAGCCTACAATCTCATCCATGCGCAGCATGCTAGGTGTAACATGAAAATTCAAGCTTGCGTGTGTTATTGTCTAGATCATATCCTGCTCATTGGGCACGGCCTTGGTTCCTTCTTTTGATGTTGTGGGGAATGAATCTATTCCTTTGCCCACCCTCTACATTTCTCTGATCTCCTCTAGGAGCTACCTCATGTCATCCAACTCATATTGAATCCGTTCCCTTTGGTTTTGGGCATCTTCAAAGTCTTCCACTTCCCGGTCATGTACTCTTTCATCCATGAGGTCTACATCATCCTCGGTGATTGTATATTTTGAAGGAGTTTCGGTGCCTTAGCCTTCTTGCATGCAAACCTAGTGTGTATGATCGGCCTCTTGGTTTGTCCTTCTTCCTATTGGCTATCACTTGATGTGGTGCCTTATGTTGTCTCAGCCTCTTTTTCATGTTTCTGCGGTTCTTGGTTGGTGTCCTTTGTCCCTGCCTGGGTACATATCTTTGGCACACCCCCTTTCTTTTATTGTGTCTGATTCTGAATTGGATTTGGCTTCTTGTGCAAAGTTTTATCTCCTGCGGGTGTCTATTCTTTCCCTACATCAGCCTCCTTATCTATGGGAATCTCTTGAATTAGAACTGGAACTCTTCAATCATCTTGACAATCCTTGATAGCCATCTCTATTTCCTCTTCTTTGACACAGTATCACAGTTGTAGCCATTCCTTTTGGGCATATGTTTGTGCTTGGATCCATACTGTATGCCTGGTCGCTTTGAATTTGGAGATGTCTCGATATTGTTCGGCCACTTCTAGAGTAATCTGCCAAGTGTTGGCAATGCTTTCTTGCAGGTCGTTGTAATACCCTGTGAACATGCTTACATTTTCACTTCTGGTTTTGGAGTCTGAATTCCTCCCCAATGATATGTATTACCTTGTGTAGAAACAAGTGGTTCACTCACAAAAGTATGTATACTTAGGCTCCCTCCATCTGACCAAGGAGATCAGGATGAGTAACCATGAGTAGTGGAACTTTATCCCCAGGTCATGTGTGTCTTTGCAGTCCTCAAGGAACATGTTTAATAAGTACGGTGCTCAACTAAGCATAGTTTCCTCCTCGCACTGTGTTGCAGCTACAACGACCCCGGCAAGGACTTCCTCCTTGAGGCACTTCCTAAGCAACTTGCACTCCATGAGTTTGGTGGTCATCCTTGTTGTTGCATCACTGATGCTCTTTATGATGATTTTGCACAACCCTCTTTCTGTGCCATACGTCTTCTTCATATCCTTCACCAATGCCTTCTCCTTTGTCTTGTCATCAAGGAACTATGCCAGACTCTCCCCTCGAGATGGTAGCCCTGTAATAAACACAATGAGCTCTACGTCTATTGAGACAAGCTCTTCCACCCATAGGTATCCTTTGTGGGTAACTTCCATTAGTTTCTTGATGCAGTTATTTACGTCGCAACCCATTCCAAAATGCGGGATATCCAATGATTTAGAATCTCGGTGTTGGCCAATCTGGCTGCCCACTGTTTCGGTTGGAAAATCGGATCTCTAAAGGGTCATATACCCATGTTGTCTAGGTAAACTTGCTTTGCAAATTCAGAAACTTTTCCATGTTTGTCACATCATGTTCTAAGTACCATAGTTTTCCACGCATCCTAACAGGTTAGTTGTGATATGCACCCCTTCCGGAATGCGCAGTAATACTATGGTTGTTGCAGCATGCCTATGCAGTGATATTGTTATTGGGTGATTTCCCTTACATTGTGGTGGTTGACTCGAGGTTCCAGCCTCCATTGTTATCTCCTATGTGTATGCCTTTGATCAGTCGATGACATCTTCTACTATTCCCTCATGTTTTTTCTTCGGTGTTATTATGTGTGACCTTTCTTGCACGGCCACTTATTTTTGGTTTGGGACAGTCCCATTAACCCTCAAGGCTTCTTCATTTTTTTCAGGGCGTGAAGGATTCTTGCATCCTTTTCCTACTAGTTTTGTCCCACTTCCAACATATCAATGTCCATTCCCACAACTATTGTTTGTTGGGTTTCCTCCACCATGGGTGTGGGGATCCCTGGTTCCATATTGGGAAAAGATATTTCATCCAAGTTGAATAATTCGGTAGTCTATGTTGGTTCTTGTTCGATTCCCTTTGGTTTTTGTGGTTCTCTAAGGTTGCTTCGAGTTCGTCTCCAGGCCTAGCTCGGCACACCTAGTTTGGGTGGTGCCATGGTGGTTGAGATGGTCTCCGTTGAGCTAGGTCGTTATGTAACTCCTGCAAACTCACTCTCTACTCCATATACTTTATCTCTTTGTGCTTTCTCAATTTCAAAATACCCCTTTTGTTACCTGCGTGCTTTCCTTATATAGAAATTGTGTGAAACTTCTCGGAGAAGTTACCTGAGCTATGGTTTAAATGACTTGGCGCTTCCCACGTACCTTCCATTGAATTCCCTTGACCTTGCTAGTTTGCATGATTAATGCGATGTCTCGTCGAACATTCTTGTCATTCAATTTTGATAGACACCTCTAGTTGGATCCTATTTGTCGTAACCGCCATTTTCGCAATTACTGCCTTTTTCTGACCATAGGTCCTTTTTCCGACGCACTAACTATTCCAAGTGTGTGTGATGTTGTTTGGCCGGTGTGTGTGGAAATTTTATTTTCATAGAGCTACCTCTCCTTTAGTCATGTGTTGTCTTTTGATGTCTGGTGTGGTAACCCCTCTGTTGATGCGCGCAGTACTTTGTTGTCTGGTGCATTTTTTTTTCAAGTGCTAGGAGGTCGATTGTCCCTATACAATTTCAGTCAACTCCCATTGATAATTCCTCTGAGTTTTGTTCCTCCCAAATACTTCAACTGTATATCTCCCCCATATGTGACATTCTTTACTTCATATGGTCCCAACCAATGCATTCTGAGTTTTCCTGGGTGTTGCAAATATTTATTGTCGTACACCAAGACTAGGTCTCCCTCCTTGAAATTTTTCCTCTTGATATGTCTATCGTGCCAATATTTCTCCCTTGATTTTTGTACCTCTTGGTGAAACCCTTCTAGAATCCTATCTTCTTCCATGATCATCAGTGGTCTTATCCTTTCTTGTATTGTGCATCGCTCTGTCGTGTTTTTAATTGTTGCTACGCGCAGACGAGGTACCAAAACTTCTAATGGCACGACTACTTATTTTCCATACACCAATTTGAATGGTGTCTTCCCTGTCAATGTTTTGCATGTGGTCCTATATGCCCAGAGTATTGTTGGTATATTCAAGTCCCAATCATCCCTATTGATATTTCAGATCTTTGACAGTGCATTCTCTAGGATATTTTGATGATAAACTTTGAACTCCTTAGTCATAGCCTTAATAGTGTTTTTAATGAAGTGATTGCCTTGGTCACTCATCAAAACCCTTGGGCATCCAAATCTAGTGATCACTTTCTCAACCAAGAAGTGTGATGATGTCTCTGCACTGAAATCTTTTACTAGTGTTACTTCTTCCCATATTGTTAAGTACTGTGTCCCAGTAATAATATACCTTGCTCCTGACCTTTTTGTAGGTGGGTTAATTGGTCCCACAAAATCTATTGCCCATTTGTCAAATACCTGCAAGGTTACTTGTGGCCTTAGGGGAATAGCATCATGTCTATTAGGTTTACCAACCCTATGACATACATCACATCTCTGGAAGTAGTCTTTTGAGTCTTTCTGAACACTCATCCACCATAATATTGCGTGATAGATTTTCTTGCATAATGTCCTCATGTTATTCCCTCATGGGCGTCTACTAAAATCCTAGGTCTTTGATGTTATAGTACAGATATTCTCAATATGTTTTCTACACCCATTGTGCATAAGTGTCCTGCAATCAATTGATAGTTTGTAGCTCTGGAAACCAGATTTTGCTTCTATGCAGTGTTGAATTCTTGTGGTGCAATCCCTGTACTCAAGTATTGAATGATTTCTACAAAATATTCATCATCTACTTGGACTGAAAATAAATGTGCATCGGGAAAGTTTTCCTCTAGATTCGTAGGTTCCTATCCATTAGTGATCCTTGACAGGTGATCAGGTCCTGCATTCAACTTCCCTAGTTTGAGTATCACTTCGAAGTCAAATTCTTGGAACAACAATAACCATCTACAAATCCCCCCCCCCCAACACTGGCTTGTTGACGAGGTATTTGAGAGTTGAATGGTTTGTAAACATCTTGAAATTTTTTCCCAATAAGTAATGTTTGAACTTCTGAAGTGCATAGACCATACCTCTGCCTTCTCTCTTTGTGGTATTGTAGTTCTGCTCCGACTTTGACAATTTTATGCTAGCAAATGTTATAGGATGGTCCAATTCCCCTACTCATGGATGTGCCAGAATAGCTCCAAGTTCTATGGTTGATGCATCTACATGCACATGGAATGTATTTTCCCAATCCAGCAATACTAGTATTGGTGCAATTACCATATTCTCTTTTAGAGTGTCCAATCCTCATTGGCAATACTCATTCCACTGAAACTTTCTATCTTTCCTCAACAATTTCTCCATTGGCGAAGTGATCTACACATACCCTTTTATGAATTTCTGGTAGTATCTTGTGTGTCCCAATGTTTCTCTTAACTGACATACTAATTTTGGTGGTGGTAGATTAACAATTACTGCAATCTTGGTAGGATCTACTAGAAATCCTTGTTTGCATACTATATGGCCCAATAATATCCCAAAGGGTGTTCCGAATATGCACTTCTTGATGTTTAACAATATCTAACACTTACTTCATATTTATAACATCATCCTCAACACCTCTACATGGTATTTCAACAAACTGTAGAGTGTCCAATCATCCAGATATACCTCTAGAAACTGGTGGATGAATTCTTTGAATTCAGCTATGACTACTCTAAAAAATATTGTTGGTGCATTCTTTAGTCCAAACGGAGTGACTGTGTACTGGTAGGACCCCTGTTCTATGGAAAACATGGTCTTGTATTTGTCTTCTGGGACTATCTTGATCTGATGGCATCCTGAGAATCCGTTAGTGAATGAGTAATCTTCCTGACCTCCTACATTCTCCAACACCTCATCTGTGAAAGGAGTAGGGAAAGGGTCATTTAGGAAATCATAATTCAATTTCCTCAGGTTGACACATATCCTTATCCCTCCCTACTTCTTCTCCTTTAATACCATAGGGCTTACCCATTCAGATTCCTCTACTAGTTCTATGATTCCAACCTCCAACATCCTATCAATTTTTTCTTTCACTTTTTACTTATATATTGGGTTTAGTCTATATGGTCTATATATGATCGGTCTTGCCTCATATCTAAGAGGTATCTTGATTTCACCTATCTCTCCTACTATGCCTTTCATTTCTGTGAATGTTTTTGCGAACAGGTTGTTGTACTTGCACAGTAACTTTGTTATTATTTCTATTGTTTGCTCATCCTAGTAGTCTCCAATGATGTCCATCTTGGGATTCTCAATTGTCCCAATGTTGACTTTCTTCACCTTGATTGGCATAGAAAATACTTCTAATTCCATAGGTGGACCTCCCACCTCTCTTTCTCCTTCAAATTTTGTTATCTAAATGTTTTGCAGATTATCTTCATCTGGTGCTCCTTCCTGCACATGGTAGCATGACAATAGTTATATTATTGTATGTTTGTTTTTTTGTTGCTCTTTTGTCATGAGTTTAACTTTTGGTTCTTTAATTAATATCACCCCTCTGATTTGTTTAAGTGTTGAGTCTATGTTTGGGTTCTCATGTTCAAACGAGAAAGTGAATGTAAAATTATGTTATAGTATTGTCCAGTCTATAGTTCCTCTGTGCAATTCCTGGTATGTATACCAGTTTGTTGGACACCCTTCTAATGTGTGAACAAAAGGATGAGTCCATTCCTCTATTGGTGTCATCTTCCATAGAGTTCTGCACTTCTCTAAGTGTTCTTTTGGTTCCCTCTGCCTGTCACATTTTTGTAGGTGGTTGGTTCCTTGTTATGCACAAAATCTGATGCACAATAACTGTTTACATTAGTACCAGTCCTTAATTGTCTTTTTATGCGCACCCCACCATCTTTCAGGTGTTGCCTTGAGTGATATATACAGGGCTAAGAGCCTTTGATTTTCTAACTCTTTATCTTCATATCATTTTAATAATTCTTCTAAGTCATTCACCCCATGGAAGCTAGGAGGTTCCCTTATATTTGTACCTACCCATCTTACTGTGCGGTTTATTCTTATGCATCTTCTTGTGGAGACTTCGTGTAACCTTTGTTTCTATTTCTCTAAGCATGTATCTAAGTCTGAATCGCATGACGTGATACTTAGCCAACTGAGTACCCCATCTATAGTTGGGTTCACATAATCATTTTCTAACTCGGTCGTTCTGTACAACTGGTTAATTTCCTCCAAGTTTAAACAAGTGGGTTCTATAAACCTTTCCCCTTCTGATGGATCCAATGGTGCAATAACTTTGTATTCTCCTAACTCAAATGCCATCTTCCTCGTATTTAATTTGATTATGTTCTGATTGTCAAATGCCCAATCCAAGACAAGTAATTTTGGATAAGGTGTTGTGCCATCCACTATCTCTATCACTTCGAAATCAGCTTTAGTGTGCACTCCATCCAGATCTACTGTCACCCCCTTTAGTCTTCCAATTGGTAGAAATTTGTGTTGATTTGCTAGTTTCAGCTAAATAGGTGAATATCCTGATGTGGGCTCTCACATACATTGTCATGTCTTCTTTGGTAACACATTTACTTAGGATCCTAAATCCATTATAATATCTCCCACGTTGAAATCTCCAATGTTGGCGTTCATTTTGAATTCTTTGCTTGTTCTCATCCTTGTATGCATATGATTAACTATTTTTTGTACTAGCTTTCCTTCTACCTCTGTGCTACATCTTTATAGCATATTTTTTAACACTTTAACAGATGATGGATCATTTAGTAGTCTAACACAGGATTGCAAAAAACCTTTAATCATACTTACTTGTCCTAGGGGTTGTGCTAATTTGGTGTGATCCAGCGATGGAGGCATATTGTATGCTAGTACTTCCTTAGTGTGTTGCATAGTTGATGTTGATGCCATATTGGGATTCAAGAATTATTCTCGCCTACTTGAATATCTTCTTTTTTTTCTATGCATTAAATTCCTTCTTTGGTTCGACATTCTTCTTCACCCATTGGTTTTGTGTTGGATCTTGTCTTATTGTGTCGTTCCCTATCTTAGCGCCTCTCTGCATAACTATGTTGATGTTTCTTCCATCATCCTTTGCTTTTGCTGAAATCCATTGGACATTCTGATTGTTCTGATTTATCTTTTCCTGGATCTTCCCCAATAGTGTATGACATTCTTATGTGTTGTTATTTGATGCATGACAATACATACATTTCACAGGTGGAAGTGGACATTCTCTTGAATAGTGTCCTAGTTGTTGACATTTGTGGCATATTGTTGGTCCTATGCCTCTTCCAAATCCTCCTCTTCCTCTTCCTCCACCTTTGTAACCATCTCGATCTCCTTATGGTGTATTGTACTGGGGTGCCTGGTTATACTATGTGGGATTATAGTGTGGTTGTGTGGTATTGTATTGTGGTTGCGCAGTGTTCTACGGGGCTGGTACTTGGTTAAACTGTGGTGCAGCTTTCTTGGTCATCATTTCTTCCTAGACCCTGTATACATATGATTGTATTTCCCTCATCAAGTCCATGGTCCTGCAATATTTTTCATCATGGCCTACTGACTTGAAAAAGTTGCAATATGAACTCTTAGGAACTATTTGGTATTTATGCATCATTGGGTAGTGATATGGATCATGCCCATGTTTCTTATAGATCTCACACCATATTCCTCCTGTTAGCAACAGGTTTGGCAGTCCTGATGCCATGTACTATGTGAATTTTGAGCATTCATTCTTGTGGTCTCCTTCTGTCCTACATGTGGTACACCAAACGAATTCTCTTTTGTCCTTACGTTTTCTCTAGTTTAGCTGGAATGTTAAGTTCTTGAGATCCTCCTTCAAATCCTCCTTCAACTCCTCTATGGTCGAGTATGTCTTCTGATACTGGTTCTCTTCTAGTTGTAGGGTTGCATGTAGAGCCTCTACCTGGGTTTGAAACTTTTGTTGTCGCAAAGGGTATTTCAAGTGTGGTAGAAGTGAATTGACAAAGAGATGTCTATGTTTCATATGTTTCATGACATACTTTATCTTTCCCTTCAATCATTTGAATCTCTAGTCAATCTCCCATACATATTCTCATGTTTTATGTCTAATCTCTATCATCTCATTCATGTATTGATCCTCTGAACTAGGTTTCTAGAATTCATTTATCAATAGATTTTTGATATCTCCAATTATTATGGTTGTCCCCGGCAAACTATTTGCACCTAAACTCATGTATAAATCTAGTGTGTGATATCTTAGCATAATAGATAAATTAAAATACATAAGTTTAGTGTCCTCGTCTGTGATTTGTTTCACTTCCCATATCTTTTCACAAATAAACAAGTGCTTCTTGGGGTCCTCCGACGTCTCTCCTTTGAATTCTGGTAACCTGATGGTGGGATCATGTCCTGCCATCCCGAATGTTGAACTACTACCTCTACATGGTGTAGATACTTGACTAATGCTTCTTGAACCGATTCCCCCAGTTATTTTTCCCTTTTTAGATTTAATTCATGTTGTCTTCCTCCTCCCAAAATTCGGTTGTCCAAATGGTGGTGTTCTTCTTTCTGTATTAGTTGCACATGGGTTTATGGGTTCCACACTAACACTGATATGGATAGGAGTGTTTCCTTCTATTCTCTCTCTTGGATCTCTCGTCCTCCTCTCATATTTCACACGCAGGATTTCCTCAATATACTCCACAACCTGGAGATCCTCGACCTCTTCTTCATCACTTGTCAAGCCCTCCCTCATGGCTACGGCTCTCTTCTTGGTGTTCCTATTATATTGGTAGGGTACTCCATTGCACGTTCTTCCAATTGTTTCCATGTGCTTGATCTAGTCTTCATCCATCATAATATGGTCCAAGGCCTCCTCCTTCTTTCCTTTGTCCATTTCTCCCTATGTTTCTCCTTCTCCTGTCACTGCTTCCCCCCTTCCCCCATGCACGCAGAGAAGTTTATTTGTTTGAGGCCATTTTCATTACACCTTTCTTATATAGTAATATATTAATAGAAGTATATAATGATCTGATATACCTACCTCGAGGTCCCTTCAATAACTCTTGCTCTGTTGCGATGTAAGACTTCATTGTATCTACTGCAAATTCTGTGATAAATCCTGCAACAATGTTGTCTAACCAGAAATCTACTGCACGTGTAAATTTATTATCAACTTGTTGTAACAGCACGATCCCTACAGGATCCCACTCTATTTATGTGATATGATTTATAGGATGGTTGTCTTTCAACCTTAATATCCACCCCTACAATACATGCAAGAAATCACAGAAAAATACTTCATGCAAGTCACTGAATACGTACTTGTCCAGATATTTGTGTGGTGTCAACTTCAGGTTTATGTTTCTATTTTCAAGCAGCTCTCTATCTTTTCCTTCATTGGATTCCATGGTCTCAACATCCCCTTTTATATTCTCATTCTCTTAACGTTTTATCATCTAATCTAGAATTCTTTTGACGTGTCTTCATCAGGCCTCATTCACTCAATCCCATCATGTTCCAACCAACCAACAACGGAAATATTTGTTGGTTTTTATTCTTCTACTTTGTCATTCAGCTACTTGGATCCAATATTACTGTCATAGATTGACCCAGGTTCAGATTTAACAAGATCCCAACAAAATCCTTCTAAAACTATCAGCCCCTCTGGTAAACTAGAAGGGAACGCAGTACACAGAGTGTACAGCGGAGTATCACCCGAGATATCTCTATGGGTGGTTGCAATACTCAAGTTTTTGCAGCCTGGGAATGAGTGGAGATATGTGGTTGTACTTTGTAATATTTATTTATTCAGTCTAACATATGATTATAGATGTTCTTTTATTCATGCATGTGAAATATCAGATCTAACTATTTACTTTAGTCATTCATATAGCAATTAACACTAAGCAACAATATAGACACATACATTCAATCACATAACACAGGTTTTACCATGGTTCACCCCCTCCTGGGATATGTCCACAAATATCTGGATCTCAAGCTCTTTATTATGGTTCAATAATATGGCACATCGTGCATGCTTACAATCTTGTATCTTACACTCTCAACAAGCTCCTCGATCCCTTCAAGGCTGACTAGGTCACACTAGGATCCTCAGCCTGCGATCTAACCCTCGGGATCGAGTCACTCACTATTTCTCTAGCTCACCATCTTACAGAATAGTACATTTCTTACTTTTTTGGGGAAAAACACCCTATGGACTAGCAAATAGAGTTTAGACTTTGCATGCAGATATGACCGAATAGAAATTACTTTCTACCTTCATCCCTAGATTTAAATCCCCTTTTCTCGGTAAATGCATGGAAAGATCAACCTACCTCATTACCGGTGTTTGATGTTTATCCTCCATTGTGCTTGATTACTTGTTCGCAATGCTCCTTCCAAAGATGACCTTCATTCAAGACAAACAACAACTATGCATGCATGCTACTTCTATACTAACGGGTTAGAAATCAAACATAAACTAATCAAACCATAGAAAGTTCATGAATTGGGACGGGAAAAGAATTATCTTTATTACTTAAAATGAGTCAACTTACAAAAGTTGAGATCGGCCACCGCTCCTTGAACCTGATCTTGGGCTCCTCTTCTTATGTCCTTCAACTGCTTTGCTTTAAATCTCCTTTGGCATTAAGAAAGGCTAAAGGGTTGGGACAATGGAATACGTAAATGGGCAGAGTTTCTTTGCTATCTTTTTTCCCCCTCCAAATGGTACCCCTACCCCTTCTTTTATAGGCTAGAAGGAGATAGGTTTTTGGATGAACCCTTGGCCATGCATGGCCAGGAGTTTCAGTTAACTCACCCATAGCTTTTTGTTCCGTACTTTCCTTTTTTCGTGCTTTTGTAGGTACACGCGGGCTGTTGTGGGTCAGCCATCGTGTATATGCGTGCAGTAATGGGTTAGGGCACATGGGCCTTTACAAAAGAGGATTTTCAAAGAGTTGTTCAGCAGAGTTTTGGCAAAGAAGGGATATGAGTTGTCTTGATGCCAGGTAAGCATGTGTGGTGCAATTTAGGGTTATAACACTTACAACTCTCTGTCATCTGTCCTTCCCCTCTCCTCCTTTTCTATCCTCTAAGTACTACTTATTTATATTCTTGGTTCATCATTCATTACAATACATTGCAAAAACCCTAACCCTAGTGTTGTTAGGTATTCCTTGCATGTGTGCCTCGCATGCTTCCCTCACATGTGTTGCTTTTCCTTCCAGCTGTCTTTTCTTCCTTTCATGCTTCTCTTCCCAAAAATAGCTTTTTCCCTTGAATAGGTCTGCGTCCAACACTCAGTATCTTCTTGATGTATATATGTTGTGTCATAGATCCACATTGTATTTTTTGGTGGCTATGGTTGTATTCATTATATAAATCCACATTGTATTATCTTGTGGCTATGATATTGTTGATGGCATGGATCCACCATGTATCCTTTCGTGGCCATGGTCTTACATTTCATGTCATGGATCTGCAGTGTATTTTTTGGAAACCATGTTTTGATACTCTTCAGAGTCTGAGTATGTCTACCTAGGGGATGGTCTACATATAAATTCATCCTTACTGTTTAATTGTAAGTACTCTTTGTCCTCCGGACCTCCTTTGATTTCTCCTAACACTGCCTCACATGGACCCTATTTTATTGTAATGTGTTTCAGCCATCCATTCCTTTCCTAACCTCACACATTAGAGGGCATCTGTTATAGCCTTAATTTCCACCCTACATGGCGAGAAGAGAATCCAACAAAAAATGAATGCCAAGACACATATATATCTTAGGATTTGGGTCATTTTTTAGGTTCATAAAGGTACTACATGAGACAATGAGTGACGATAGTCATTGGTTATATATAGTGAAACAAGCGATGATCCCTGCAACCTTATAGATTCACAGAGTTATGAAGAGGTAAGCGAGGGATGAGTTGTTTCTTCATGGAATGAGCCTATGAACTCATATCATTAGAGTCTCCATTTGGTTGTAGAATATATAGAATCTCTCCCAAGCCTCTTCCAAGGATCTATAAAATAAGGAAAGTCTTAAGAGTAAGGGGGAACAATCATTTGTAGAGTTATGTTGTCCAAATATAGAGTATATTATCCATTCTACAACAACCACAATTAGATTTCCCAGTTTTATTAAGAAACTGAGTATCAAGGAGCAAAGGGGAATGCATTCACACCAAAGGAATGATGATTGGTGTATTTCTAGTATTTCAATGAATAAATCATTGGTTTTCCCCTAAATATGTTTTTACGTGATTTACAAATTTGTATGTATGGTCTTGTAATCAATAGATCAACATAGATCTGAATTGGATTAGTAGTTCCTAATAGTAGGAGAAGAAGTACATTGGTGTTTGTTATTTAATTGTGTATATGAAACAGGTTTCAAGGATCATAGTTGTAACTAAAGGTCTACAACAACTAGGACATATGAGGACATCCTTCATAAAGTAAGGTATGACATTCTCTCTCCTATTGGTATAAAAATGAATTGCTTGTTTAGATATAGGAAAACAATTGTAATTCTACCCCCACTGTTTGTCTAGGATTAGTAGGTAGATCCTAGGGAGATCTAACTTTCCACACTGGTGAGATTTCTCCATAACAGTAGGTTGATTTACCTTTTTATTGGGATTAGGAAAAATCTACACAGTGAGTTGTGTAGGCCTAGGAGGTTGGATGGATGGAATTTTTCAGAGTATCGATGCCAACCAATGCATGGAAATATATTGTTGGAGTAGTCTCTTCTAGATATGGATATTGTGGTGGTTTCAATTCCTAATATTCTTCCTCTTCAAAGTCTATGTAGAATAATTTCTTCTCACTGCATTTATACCCCTTACTTTACTTTCTATCACAATTGAAACATAGTCCTTTTGATCTTCTTTCATCCATTTGTTGAGGATTCAACCTTGTTGGTTGAGGTACACTTGTCGTATGAACCCCAAAATGATATATGCTTATTGTGTATTCTCCAATGGTATACTTGTTTGTAGCCTTATTCTTGGTTTGAATATGAGGATAAAATTGCATATCTTCCATAATGTTTGTAGGATGTCTTAAGAAAATGTCATATTTAATGTCTTCTTTTAATCCACCCATGTAAGCTTCCAAAAAATGTTCATCACTTATTTCATCTACCCTTGTGGTCAATACCTAAAATTTTGAATTATAATCTTCAATATAACCTAAGTGTTTGATTCTTGTCAATTGAATGAAGTAGTCATGTTCCCAAAGTTTCCCATATTGTGCTTCTAAGTATCATGTAAATAAACCCCAAGTATAATTATAAAAATGGGGATTCCTTTTAACTACACAATGATACCATTGATATGGTTTTATGTCAAAGTTCAAAGTTTCTATGTGAATCATTTTCTTATCATCCATAATATTATGTAGTTCAAAATATTTATCTATTTATTTTACTGATGCAAAGACCTTTTTTCCATCAAACTTATTTAATTAAATCTTGGCAAAGTTGAATTTAGGACCCCCGCCATAATTAACTCCACTATTAGAGTTAAAACCACTTGAAAATTGCTTATTATCAGCAGATTGTTCAACCTAAATGCTACCTTAATTTTCATGTGTTTCTTACATTTTGATATCTCCTTTAGGGAGTCTCTCATCTAGCGATTGAAATATCATGTAAGATGTTAGCACCAATTCTTGCAAGGGGGTATTTCTCTCTGATTTCATGCCCTTGGTGTAAATGCCCATAAATGGGGTTTAAAAACCCATCAAATGCATTTTATTCAAAGGTCGCAGTCATGAGCATCAAGCGCAGCACATATAAGAAGTCCATTTCGGGCTTAAAATCAAGCGAGCGGGCATTTTGTTTTCAACGACAAGGATCCATAGATGGAGCATATCGATGGTCATTGGGTAAGCTTGAGTCATGGAGTTGCACGAGGTTAAGTGCATGGGCTCATCTCTTATGGCCAAAGTCACAAAATGATTAGTCGTTTCACGATTTTGGCTACCGAGACTTCGAAATACAAGGGGTCGCTCCTCCACTGCATCGAGAATCGCCAAAACCCAAAACACGAAATGTAAAAGCCCCCAACATCCATTTCGGCATTCCGGCTACCAGGACCTTGAAAGACAAGGGGTCACTCCTCCACTACATCGGGAATCGCTGAAACGCGAAATGTAAAATCCCCCAGGAGTCGTTTCGTCATTTTGGCTACCGGGACATCAAAAGACAAGGGGTCGCTCCTCCACTGCATCGGGAATCACCGAAACCCAAAACGCGATATGTAAAATTCCCCCAGGGAGAGGCCCACGATCCTAGATAGTGATTATGTGAGCGAGGGGTAAGGAAGGCACCAACACAATGTATCCCCCTTCATGTTTTTCAGTAATCAGGATTATCAAGGGTAAGGAGTTTACTCCCTCCCATCGTCGATACCTGAAATCTGTGGAGCACCTTTGGTTTTAGTGCAAGGTCATAGCCCACTATCATATAGAAAGTAGGGCCAAAGGGAAAATATAGGTGCATGTTCAGGTCACAGACGGCTAAGGGTCGGATAAGAAATAAATCATGGCCATTGATGTTAAGGGAAGATCAAGTCGTTGGTTTGGATAGGGCAATTTTGCAACATGGGGTATCGTGGATCCTGGACACATCATGAGGAAATACCCGAAAGGAAAATGTCGAAGTGTCCTTGAAGACAGTTGCATGGCCTTATGGTTACGTTGAGGGTGAAATCTGAAGAAATGAAGGCTGGCCTCCAAGCTTTGGAAAGTCGACACGTGGTCACTCTCTATGTATTCAGTCTCGGCCACCCTCCAGGGAAGAAGCAGTTAATGAATATTGAGCAAGTGGTTGAGACCTCAGCTCAACCCATAAATGGAAGGCATGGGAAGGGTCAGAAGCAATCAGTTCATGGTACTCTGATGGATAGTTTCCCTGCAAAAGCCATGTCATCTGAAGAAGTGTCAAACAAGAAGTTGTGTGTACAGTCTGAAGGAAGATCATGCGCACATAAAGCCTTAAATGAGGTAGCTCAGCTATCCTCCTGGGGACAAGGAGGTGAATTTCTCTGAGTATATAGACTCAGTTTTTATATTTTGTAAGCATGGATGGTAGAGCAGAGCTCCCAAATGTAAATCTTTAACGAGGCCTCTGGTTCCCTGGTTATAGATTGATATTTGAGACTTCTTGTTTAATGGAAGCCAGCATCTTCTTCTCCTTTTTTCCTCTGAATCTTAAGAGCCCGGGCATGGATGATCTAGTCAGGTGTTGTAATGACTATATAATGTATGTTTGATTATATTAGTTTTGTAGCATCTTAATTTTTCTTGAAGTTTCTCAGATCTGAGAGGATCTCATATCTGTGACTTTTCCCCCCCTTTTTAAAGGATGTTGGAAGACTGGATGTCCAGAGAAGACTTTATTTCCTTTGTTTTTCCCTACACTCACTCATTACTATGCAAAATCACTGGCTTAAATTAGATCAAGACCTCACCTATCTTAACTGTTCCAGCCCAGTTTTCTGAGTTAGAACGATAATGTTCTGAGTTTACTTCCATTCATCACCCTTTATCAACAAATCATGACATTTAAACTGATGGGCATCAGGCTCACTCCTGATGCAATCTAGGAGTGACTTCTGATGCCAACATTTCTAGAGTTGTTGTTGGGGACGAAGTTGAAAATTTTCCCTGGGATTGAACGACATTGAGCCTCTGATTCTGAAGGTGCATCAGGCATCAGAGCCCTATGAGATTGTTGTTGTGCACCTGGCGACTCCACTGTGGCGAACCTGTTGTTTTAGTTTTGGCTTCCAGAGGTAGACACATGCGGTCCCATCCATAGCTGCCTCTAGCTACACCTAGAGTTGATCCGAAGGCGTTTATCAGAAAAGGAAGGGCCTCTGAAGGAGAAAATTCCACCGCTGAACCAAGTAATTTTCCATCTCCTTCTGTAGGAACTCCATTTTCTTCTTCTCATCTTCCTAGCAGACCTTTTTCTGAAGTTTCCTATTTCCTGAATTTTGGAAGTGTTCCTGTTGATTTTTCTCCTCTTGGTATGGGATTGGAGGGAGAAATCCTTGTCACTCCCCTCTCCCCTGAAGTTATACCTTGGCGTAGACCCAATACTATAGAAGATTTCCCCACTCCCATCTTTACCACCCCTCCTCTTATTATTGTTGTTGATATTGCACAGAGAAAAGCATATGTTGATTCAATCCCCTTAGCCTTCTCTCTGAATCCCCCATTGTTCCCCTTCCACCTGGAAGCTCATTTCCAATATCCCTTGTTTGAGCTCCTTCTCCTCTGAGTTCTCCTCCACCTAATATTCCTATGGCAGGAGAAAATCCCCCCATGACCATAATGGAGGCTATAATAGTTTCTAGGTATGCTCCCCTTTTGTTACCTTAGCCTCTCAATGCCCTTCCAGTAGATGGCTACCTTAAGCAGTTGCCCAAGTTTACAGACAAAGGGGACATAGCTGTAGAAGAACACCTTGAAGCATTTTACAGTTTTAAAGATGATCATGTTATCATGCACATAGACATATGGATGAGGATTTTCGTCCATAGCCTTGAAGATGAGGCTAGAAAGTGGTTTAGGGCCCTACCTCTTGGATCTATTGATGGGATTGAGGCTTTGGATAATGCATTTTTGAGACAGTGGGGAGACAAAAAAGACTTCATGTATTACATGACATAGTTTGGGTCTTTGAAGAGAAAGGAAGGAGAGTCTGTCTCTGACTTCTCCAAGAGATTCAATAAAATGTACAATACGATCCTCACTGAGATAAAACCCTCATAAGCCTCTGCTAAAATCACTTATGCTAGCACTTTTGATCCCGATTTCTGCCTCCTATTGAGGGAAAAGAGAGCAACTACTCTGGCTCACATGCAGGATGCAGTCGTGGAAGTAGAATATAACATATTGGTTGTTGATCGACTTAGGAATAAGGTTGATAGAGACAGATCCAAGAAGAGACATGAAGCCTCCCCATCCAATTCCTCTCCCCTTCCCCTTCAGACAGACGAGGTAGCTAAAGTGCTAAAATTGCTTTCAGCTAGAATGGAAAGGTGGGAGTTAGAAGGGAAGCCCATCTACAGAAATCCCCAAAATATCGATAACAGAGGCTTCAGGAGGCCTAGCAACAATGTGCCACAGGATTTTCCAAGGGAACAAAGGAGAAAATATGGAGATGATCAGAGGATTCAAACCCCTCTCCAAAATAACCTAGTTGCTCATGAGGAAGGAGAGGATATAGATGAGCTCGACCCTGAAATTCACTGTATTGAAGACACTTCACCTTTTCCCCATTTGACTCAATATGAATACGAAGAATCCCTTATGAACATTCAAATCAGTGAGTTGAGTAAAGAGGAAAAGGCTAACAACACGCTTATAAGAAAGAAGGGAATTTTGATAGCCATGATCAGCCCTACATAGCAGAAAGGCCTGCTAAACATGCAACAATCACTACTAAAGAAAATAAAACTCAGAATACTTCACCAACAGCCAAAGAACCTGTCTCCGAGGTAATATAAGCTCCTAAGCCTTTTTCTTCCTTTAGTTTAAAGCATCAAATTCAAAAGATTGGAATTCTCGTACCCCTCTCAGAACTAGTTAAAAATGAAGATTTCAAAAGGTCCCTCTCCAAACTGCTACAATCTGAGTCCCCCCAGCCTTCCACAGACTTAGTAAATCTTCAAGATGAAAAGCCAATAGTTTTCCTAGGTCCCATGGTAGAATACAGAGATGATTCATCCCCTCCCTTCTACACATCCCTGAACATACATGATAAGGTGTTGCATAATTGCCTCATGGATTCAGGACCTTCCCACAACCTTATGCCCAAAATAGTCATGGAAGAATTGGGACTGGAAGTGACAAAGGCTTATCACGATTTGTACTCTTTTGATTCAAGGAGGGTGGAATTCCTTAGAGTCATCAAATACTTGGTGGTCTCTTTATTTTAGCTGCCAATGAAGAGTGTGGTCATGGACATTGTAGTAGCTGATGTTCCCTCCAAGTTTGGCATGTTGTTATCAATATCTTGGATTAAAAAACTTGTAGGAACATTACAGATGGATCTCACATATGCCACCATTCTAGTCTTTGGAGGGGAACACAGGAGGTTGTACAGAGAAGCTCAGTTGGCCTACATTTTTAGTGATGAAGCAGACCCCACCAATCACCCTATCTTTGCACTTGACACTAATTTGGGGTCTAGTTTATTGCAGCTCATTGATACTCCTGAAGCCCCTTTTCAAATCAGCAAGCAACCCATATTTAATCACGAGATACCTCCTCCAACCACCTCTATTTGGAGATGTTCTTCGACGGAGCTTCTTCTAGTGAAGGTGTTGGCGCTGGAGTGGTTTTTGTGTCGCCTTGTCAGGAAACCATATCCCTATCATACAAGCTAGAATTTGAAGCTACCAATAATGTGGCAAAGTATGAAGCTCTTGTTATGGGTTTAAGGGCTGCAAAAGAAATGGGAATTGAGGGGGTAGCAGTGTTCGAAGATGCTAAATTGATAATCCAGCAAGTCAAAAATGCTTATCAGGCTAAGCATCCTCGGCTCAAGGGTTACAGAAATGAGGTGTGGGACCTGATTGATAATTTCTTCTTAGATTTCAACATTTCTTTTATTCCAAGAGAGCAAAATACTTTGGCCGATTCCTCAGCTGTCTCAGTTAGTCTGGTCAGGATCCCTCTATCGTCTAAGATCAAATATGATGTTGAGATAAGATATAGTCCATCTATCCCGAACAATATCAAGCATTGGAAGGTATTCGAAGACGATCTTGAAATAAAAAAATTTCTTCAGTCTGTCGATGAATTTTCTGCATTGCACATGGATAAGGATCCTGATCTCGAAAGTCACCCTCACCCTGAGATATTTTTAAATAAAATTGCTAATCACCATATTATTCATTTGCCTAGAAATCACATTCTAAAGGGACTAGTCCCTTTAGAAAGACTGTTCAATGGAAATGATGTGGCAGTAAAGGGTAGGTTTTCAAATGGATATGTTGATATAGTGGAGTGAAACATCGGCACACAAGAGGAGCCTAAGTTTGTCAAGTTGTCAAGAAGTTTGACCAAAGAGAAAAGGGTCGAATATACCAAGTTATTAAGGGAATTTGTTGATGTGTTTCCATGGACCTATGAATACCTCAAGACATATGACACAGTGTTCATTGAACACAATATCCCACTGAAGGAAGAGGCTAAGCCATTTAGGCAGAAGCTAAGACAGATAAATCCCATGTTGTTGCCTATCATGGAGAGAGAAGTGAAGAAGTTGTTAGATGCCCAAATCATTGTCCCCTTGAGATATTCTAAGTGGGTAGCCAATTTGGTCCCGGTGAGGAAGAAAAGTGGAGAAATCAGGCTCTGTGTTAATTTCAGGAACCTGAACAGAAGCTCAAAGAAAGACAACTATCCTTTGCCCCACATGGAACACATATTGCATAGGGTAACTTGTGCATCTAGGATATCCATGATTGATGGTTTTTCTGGCTATAATCAGGTATCATTCATGCCTGAGGACAGAGAAAAAACAGCCTTCACCACTCCTTGGGACACATTCATGTATGCCAGGATGCCTTTTGGATTAATGAATGCAGGAGCAACATTTCAGCGAGCCATGGACATAGCCTTCATCGGGGAGAAAGATCAATTTGTGGTGATCTATCTGGATGACATCACAGTTTTCTCCAGGTCTGATATAGAGCATTGTTGTCACTTGAGGAAAGTTTTCTTGAAATGTCGGAGGTTTGTCCTTTCCTTAAATCCCAAGAAATATTTGTTTGCTATGAAGGAGGGGAAGTTGTTAGGCCATATAGTATCAGCAGAGGGAGTGAGAATTGATCCCAGAAAGGTAGAGGCAATTCATACCCTGTCACTTCCCAGGTCTAGAAACAAAGTTCAGGCTTTTTTAGGGAAGATTAACTTTCTGAGGAGGTTCGTCTCAAATTTTGTTGAGTTGGTGAAACACATCATAGCCATGCTCAGAAAGGGAAATGAAGTAAAATGGACTATTGAACCCAGGGAATCTTTTGTCCAAATAAAAAGGGCATTGACTGAGGCACCTGTACTGATCAGTCCTGATTACTCCAAGGATTTCCTAGTTTTTTCTTTTGCTTCTTTTGATATAGTAGCAGCGGTCTTATTATAGAAAAATGAGGAAGGGTGAGAGCAACCCATTTCCTTCTTCAATAAGGCATTAAGAGCTGCATAAATCAGGTATGAGATCATGGAGAAGTAGGCCTATGCTGGTGAAAGCTCTCAAATCTTTCAAAGTATATGTCTTGCACTCAAGAGTGACTGCATACGTTCCTTCAGCCTCTGTGAAAGACATCCGTATACAGCCTGACATAGATGGGAGAAGAGGTAAACGGATTGCCAAGATCCTTGAGTTTGACCTGGAGATAAAGCCCACCAAGTTGGTTAAAGGGCAGGGTTTAGCCAAGATGTTGGTTGAATCCAATTGCAAGGCCTTGGGGGTTAGCTTCATCAATGCTTTCTCAGGAAATCGGCAAGCTGATTCACCCAGCAAAAGCTCTCAGGGTGGCTTATCACTAGCAGAATGCACCTGGTATAGAGACATTTTGTACTTTCTGTAAGAGTTGAAGCCTCCTGATGGAATGGGAAAAATCAAGGCAAGAGATTTAAAGCTCAAGGCAGTCAGATATTGCCTTATTGACCAAGTCTTGTACTGGAGAGACCCTCTAGGGGTGTTTCTGAGGTGTCTAAACCCACAGGAGGCCCAGAAAGTTGTGTTTGATTTCCATAGCAACCTTTATGGAGGGAATCATTTCTAGAAGACCACAGCTCACAAAATTCGCAGGGTTGGATACTACCGGCCCACCTTATTCACTGATGTCTGCAGAGAATTCAGATCTTGCATCAAATGCCAAAGGTTCTCAGGAAAGTAGCAGCTCAAATCTCTACCACTAAATCATGTAGTAGCTTCGACACCCTTTCAACAATGGGGGTTGGACTTCATTGGAGAAATTCATCCTCCTTCAAGTGGCCAGCACAGATGGATCCTGACTACAACAGACTATTTCACCAAGTGGATAGAAGTTGCCCCCACCAGAAGTGCTTCACACAAGGTAATTATCAGCTTCTTGGAGGATATCATAGCCAGATTTGGCTGTCCCAGTAGAATCGTCACTGATAATGCTACTTCTTTCAAGTCTAAGCCTCTGGTTAAGTTCTGTGAGCAGTTCGAGATTTCATTAATTCACTCCACTCCCTATTATCCTCAAGGAAATGGACTGGAAAAATATTATAATAAAAGTCTAATCAAACTCATTAAGATATTATTGGAAGACAATAAGAGGGCATGGGATTCAAAACTCAAGTTCGATCTATGGGCCGATCGAGTGACAACAAAGAAGTCCTTGGGCACCTCACCTTTTCAACTTGTTTATGGGATGGAGGTTGTGTTTCCCACTCAGCTCTCTTTACCTGTAGATAAATTCTTTCAAGATCATGAAGGAGAGCCAGACCATATGATAAGAAGAATTCATCAAGTGGTGGAAGTGCAACAGATCAGAGAGCAGGTAATGGACATAGCTCATAGTCATCAGCAGAAGATCAAGCAGGCCTTTGATAGGAAGGTCAGGAAGGACGAATTCGAGCTGGGATATTTGGTGCTTAAGTGGGATGCACCCAGGCAGGATAGGGGAAAACACAGCAAGTTTGATGCCCTCTGGATCAGGCCCTTCAAAATCTTTGAAGTATTCTTAAATAACACATATAGGTTACAGGATTTGGAGGGTGAAGAAGTTTTTAATGGCCCAGTAAATGGGCATTTCATGAAGAAATGTTTTGTTTGAGCCTTAGACGGCTCCTCTATTTTCGTAAATATTGTTTTTCTGTGTATTTTCAGCTTAATAAATGACCCCATAGCCCAATAGAAGGCAACTGGAACTGCAGAAAGAGTTCTTAGAGCATCGCAGGGACGACTCTATCCCCCATGGAGCCTAATGTTAGCGCCAATTCTTGCAAGGGGTTGTTTCTCTTTGATTTCAGGCCCTTGGTGTAAATGCATAGAAATGGGGTTTAAAAACCCATCAAATGTGTTTTATTCAAAATCCACAGTCATGAGCGCCAAGCGCAGCACACAGAAGAAGTCCATTTTGGGCTTAAAATCAAGCGAGCGGGCATTTTGTTTTCAACAGAGAGGATCCACAGATGGAGAAAATCGAAGGTCATAGGGTAAGCTTGAGTCACGGAGTTGCACGAGGTTAAGTACATGGGCTCATCTCTTATGGCCAAAGTCACGAAATGATTATCCATTTCGCGATTTCGGCTACCGAGACTTCGAAAGACAAGGGGTCACTCCTCCACTACATCGGGAATCGTCGAAACCCGAAATGCGAAATGTAAAATCCCCCAAGAGTCGTTTCAGCATTCTAGCTACTAGGACTTTGAAAGACAAGGGGTCGCTCCTCCACTGCATTGGGAATCACCGAAACCCAAAACGCGAAATGTAAAAGCCTCCAGGAGTTGTTTCGGCATTTCGGCTACCAGGACTTCAAAAGACAAGGGGTCGCTCCTCCACTACATCAGGAATCGTCGAAACCTGAAACGCGAAATGTAAAATCCCCCTGGGGAGAGGCCCACGATCCTAGCCGGTGATTATATGAGCGAGGGGTAAGGAAGGCACCAGCACGATGTAGCCCCCTTCACGTTTTCGATAATTAGGATTATCAAGGGTAAGGAGTTTCCTCCCTCCCATCGTCGATACCCGAAATCTGTGGAGCACCTTTGGTTTTAGTGCAAGGTCACATCCCACTATCATATAGAAAGTAGGTCCAAAGGGAAAATATAGGCACTTGTTCAGATCATAGATGGCTAAGGGCCAGATAAGAAATAAATCTTGGCCATCGATGTTAAGGGAATATCAAGTCGTTGGTTTGGATAGCACAATTTCACAACACAGGGTATCGGGGATCCTGGACACAGCATGAGGAAATCCCCAAAAGGAAAATGTCAAAGCGTCCTTGAAGACAGTTGCATGGCCCTGTGGTTACGTTGAGGGTGAAACCTGAAGAAATGAAGGTTGGCCTCCAAGCTTTGGAAATCTGACACGTGTTCACTCTCTATGTATTCAGTCTCGGCCACCCTCTAGGGAAGAAGCATTTAATTAATATTGAGCAGGTGGTTGAGACCTCATCTCAACCCATAAATGGAAGGCATGGGAAGGGTTAGAAGCAGTCAGCTCATGGTACTTTGATGGATAGTTTCCCTGCAGAAGCCATGTCGTATGAAGCAGTGTCAGACAAGAAGTTGTGTGTACAGTCTGAAGGAAGATCATGCACACGTAAAGACTTAAATGAGGTAGCTCAGCTACCCTCCTGGGGCCAAGGAGGTGAATTTCTTTGAGTATATAGACTCAGTTTTCATATTTTGTAAGCATGGATGGTAGAGCAGAGCTCCCGACTGTAAATCTTTAACGAGGCCTCTGGTTCCCTGGTTATAGATTCATATTTGAGACTTCTTGTTTAATGGAAGCCATCATCTTCTTCTCATTTTTTCCTCTGAATCTTAAGATCATGGGCATGGATGATCCAGTCGGGTGTTGTAATGACTATATAATGTATGTTTGATTATATTAGTTTTGCAGCATCTTAATTTTTATTGAAGTTTCTCAGATCTGAGAGGATCTCATTTCTGTGACATTTCCCCCCTTTTTAAAGGCTGCTGGAAGACCGGATGTCCAGAGCAGACTTTATTTCCTTTGTTTTTCCCTACACTCACTCACTACTATGCAAAATTACTGGCTTAAATTAGATCAAGACCTCACCTGTCTTAACTATTCCAGCCCAGCTTTCTGAGTTAGAACTATATTGTTCTGAGTTTACTTCCATTCATCACTATGAAAAAATCGTGACATTTAAACTGATGGACATCAGGCTCACTCCTACTACAATCCAGGAGTGACTTCTGATGCCAACATAAGACAAGGAATTTTTCAATTCCTTCATATACATTTGTATTTCTTCTTTATTTTCATCCATCTTATTGTCCATTTCATCCATATTTATTTTCATATTTTCATCCATCTTATGTTCCATTTGTTCCATATTTTTTTTCATCTCTTCCTTATTTTCATCCATCTTAGTTTTCATGTCATTATTATTTTCATTCATATTCTTCTCCATGTGTTCCCTATTTTCAGTGATATTATTTTCCATTTGTTCTATATTTTTAGTGATCTTGTTTTCAGTTTGTTGATAAATCTCTTGGATTTCATCTTGAGTCATGATTGAGATTTATGGAGGTTTAGTTGGTGAAATGAATTTTGGAGGATCCTTTGGAGACATGTGAGAAAATAATAATTCTCCTCTTTTTCATCTTTATCACAAATTTTGAATCACCAAAAACATGTCTTCCAATCAAAATTTATGCCAATTGTAAGTTACATACCTTTCAAACCCTTAATTTGGAGTTTGTCCTCCTAACTGACCTTCCTTCTGATGTATTTATGAAATTTCAGCCATTCTAAGTCTAAATTTAGACCTAGAGTGATATAATATGTCTTCTCTACATCTCCATAGTTCTTACCAAAATTTGATGTTCCAAGTGAAAGCTATGATAACTTTCCCAAACCTTGTTGATTTTTGGACTTTTCTAGAGAAAGAATTGTAGAGAATACCACGTGTCCAATAATTAATACATGATTCTAAAATTTGGACCACCTATACTAGGTGATGTCTCCTTAGTTTCCACAAGTTTTTACTCTCTCAAACCTCTAAGAAAAAAAAGTTATAGTGAAATTCACAAGATGACTATTTTAAAACTAAATTTAGGATGAGTCCAAAACCCTATATTCCATAGGCTATATATAAAAATATATAATGACCCTGAATATGAAATGTATACCAAAGGTACCTTGATATGTCATCTAAGTGACCTCCAACTTTTTCTATTTGAATCAGCCTAGAAAAACATTTATAGTGAAAATACAAAGATGACTTGATTGGAGAAGAAAAAACCCAGGATCGATCCTCTGATACCAAATATTATGATCCAACACATTAAAAATGACAAAAATCCAATTAATACATTCCACTTTGATGGGAAACCTCCTTTTACAACATATCTAATTTAGAATACAATATGAGATGATATAAGATGATCCTAAGACTATGTCTACTTGGTATATATATATATA
>SNQJ01S0001155.1:74457-90359 GCA_010110895.2 Picea sitchensis | reverse complement strand
TATATATATAGGAGACAAAGGGTACAATTATAATGAAAGGGTACAATGAAGGGTTCTATCCAACATACAATTATAACACAATAAATGTAATAATTTGGTATATAGGGCTTAATAAGGAGTTTTACACATAAAATGGGGATTTTTATAAGTCTTAAAAAGACCCAACAAATTTTAAAACAACTTCATTATTGTAGTTATTCATCATGAAAGACTAATGGGGATAGTTTTTTTATTTTGAACAAAAGAGAATAGAAGAAAAGGACGCTAAAAAGAAGGAAACAATTTATTTCAATTTTCTCACTGAATATCCATATGTTTCAACTTCATTCAACATTTTACATAATCTAAAATAGAGTTCATATGCCCAAGATATACCACTTTTCTCCCTACTATAGCCTACACCATACATAGTCACTTTCCTTACTCTCCACACTCCATACTTAGCCATTTTCCTTCCTCTTTACTCTCCATACTTAGTCATTTTCCTCATTTTTATTCCTCTATACTCTCCATACTTAGTCAGTTTCCTCATTTTTCTTCCTCTCTACTCCCCATACTTAGTCATTTTTCTTCATTTCCTCACTCCACTCTTTACTCAATATTAATATATTTTCCTTCCTTACCCTCCATACTTGGTCATTTTTTGAATTCGGATGTGAAATTCCTTCCCTCATATCCACATTCCATCCCCACTCTGCAACCTACATATCTGCAATCCCCAATTTTCACCTTCATTTCTGCATCACCCAAATTGCACCCTTATGGCTTAGTCACTTTTATTAAGTTTTACACTTAGTTTTTACTGAGTCTTACACTTATTTTGTTTTTTACTTTTTAATGTGGATGCGCGATACATTCCCAACATGTAACCATTTTTACTAAGTTCTACACTTACCCTGCAACCTCCTAACACTTAGTAATTTTATTATTTCATGAAATTATTCTTACATTCCTATTTTGTATCCCTCTTTCCTCTCCTTTGGCATATTGAGACACATTGTAGTGAAGTGTACCTATCACATTAGGACACATGGAATTGAAGTGGAATTGTCACATTGGAACATGTGGTAGTGAAGTAGACCTGCCCCTAGTTGACACTTGGATGGTATCGGTTTGATGGAGATGAATCAACAATGAATTGGCATGATGATTAGGCAATGAGGTGGAAACCAAAACCTATACTATGCACAAGATACACAAGGTTCCATAGCTCTCCCTGTTTCAGATGCAAATAATATGGGGATGCATTTTTTCATATAGATAAGATATAAGAATTATTTCCTAATGCATGTGTGATAAATGGGGAAAATTAACAAATCAACGGCTCAAAATTCATGTGGATAGATCAATGATTGTTTAGTGTCGATCTTATGGAGGCAATAACTTTGCATCCTTATGTCCAAATTGAGAAAATGATAGCTCATTAGAAAGTTATATATGTGAAGAACACTTTGTAAATGGTTTCCATGGATGGAATCATAAATATCATTCCCTAAAAATCAAATTACAATCAGTAATATTTTCTATCTTGAGAGCTAAATATTTTTGGAAAATTGTTTATTAAAAGGATTTTCTAAACTTCTAAAATGGATCCTATGTGATGGCATGGATATATAAGTTCACATTTTAAAAGGGTAAAATAAAACCATAAATGAAAATTAGTTCCAATAAGATGAAGAGATTATTATAAAACAAGATGTGAAATGTATTCAAAGGGTTGGTAGTTAGGAGTTTTTGCAATGGTGAAGAGTTTTCAAGAAGCGAGTTTTTCCTTTCCAATATTTTTTGAATTATCTTGATTAAATTATATCCTCATATTTATTTCTTCTTGATTCTTTCCACCAAATTTTCCATGTATGTTTGACAATGGGAAGATATAGCTCTAATCAGTTCTTTCTCTAAATTATTCCAATCATTTTTAATTATATTCCAGGTCTAGAGGAGCAAAATCCCTGCTTGTAAGAAAGCAAATGTAGTTAAATTTATTATACCTAATTGTCATTGATATTTTGTTGAGGTTGTTTCATCTGTCTTGTTTTAGACATTGTTAAACTTGTTATATTTGGGATATTAATATTTATTTATCCTAGAAAGAACTATCTAGGGCATTACATTAGTGATTTATCATATGTGATTTTAAAGCATGAGATTTGAAATGTGTGTCTATCAAAATATTTTTTGAGTTGCAATGAAGTGATCATGTTAAGTTCTTTGAGGACCTGTCCATTTTATTTTATTTTCATATTGCAAAGTCATATCTTATTCTAGGTTCACATTATTTTAAAAGCAAGGCAGTATATCTGGTGAAAGAAGGCTTCAAACCCTGTAGATACAAATATCTGAAAACATATTTATTTCTTCTTCTTGAATGATATGATGTACTTGAAAAGTGAATCTATATATATAAATTTGTACATCTGTACATAAGAGTTTGTACATATATATAAGGGTTTCATTGGAAGATTTGTTGGGTTTTTCTATTTCATGCATCTAAGTTTAGAAGATCAATATTCCATATCAAGAAAGGGGAGTGCCACCTCTATAAAAATGAGGAGAATATTTATTGTTCCCCACAATATTTCATCTCAATGTTGGTCATTTTTCCTTGACAAAAAAAATTAACAAAATGGTGACTATAATAGGGAATGATTCATTTTCAAGAAATATGATACTTTTTTAGGATTATATATTATTGGAAAACTAAAATCTCTCTGGTAGAGTTTTGTAAACATATATGGTATATTTATATCCGAATTATAGATGAATTGGGTTATTGAAAACCTCAATCAAGCAACATAAAATGGTATTAAAGATATGTTATTGAAGTTCCAACCACTATTCAGTTACTCCAACTTTTTTGGAACAAAAGAAACATCCAATATTTGGGAGGATGATCTCCCTAGTGAATCCATCAACAAAACTCTATATTTTGAAGAAAGATGCCCTGACAACTCCAACAAAAAAATTCAAGAATTTCAAGAATATATATATGGTGACTCAACCAAAGATTTTCTTCCATGTTGTGATGATATTTTCTATTCCCCACCAATCCTAATAGAATTTTTTCAAGTTACAGGAAAGAGAGGAGGTAGTCAAAGAAAGAAACAGTTGCACATAAGTCCACTCAATTTGCAAGGAGAGGTTCATCCCATGACAAATATTTCCATGGACAAATTTCCCATGTTCTTTGGAAATACTTCAGAGGATGTGGAGAATCATTTTATTAAGTTTGATAATGTTTTTGATATATATAATGTGGATGAAGATGATGTTGCATGCCAACTCTTTATCTTAAATCTAAAAGGAAATGCCAGTGAACGGTTTTATCGATTGCTTCCTATAACCATCACTAGTTAGGAAATATTAGAAGATTTATTTGTTGATAAATATTTCCCAGGGAAAGACCCATATTCTTTTTTCTTGAAGCTAGTTGAAATCCAAATGAATGAGGAAGAGAGAGTCAAAATTTTCACTTTTAGATTTATGAAAGTCCTTCATGAGATTCCTAAAGAAATGTTTCCAAAAATTGTCATGATTTTTAGTTGTTATGAAAATATTTTTCTTGTGAATATGATATTTTTATTGAAGTAAGAAGGAAAGTACATATTGAAAGAGTTAAATAAACGAGCTCAATTCATTGAATAAAATATTCATGAAAGTGGTGTTGATCTTTTGAACTTTCCAATACACTTCCCAAAGCATCAAGAAAATGATGTAGAAGAGAAATTTGATGAAATATGTGAAAATTTATCTACATTAGATTATGTTCCCAAATATAAAAGTGAGAACCCTAATGTATTAATTGGAATACCATATGAACCATGCTCCATTTGTACGAAATCCAGACCTTTCATATTCTCAATTTGAGAGTAATTCTTAAAATGAGTTTAATCATATATTTGAAGAACCTCCAAAAGATGTACATGAATATTTCAGTCAACATGGTCATAGTGAAAATGTTGCAATGGGTTCTCAAGTGCAATGGGATTAATGAGAGTGATGATAAAAGTTATCACTTTACATTAAACCTTCAAGCTATTGATTTTCTGTATGGAGCATAGTTTAATGAAGAAGAGATATTTCAAGCATCAAAAGAAGAAAAGAATTTTCAATGGGAGGTTCCATGAGTGGTATATTTTATTTCTGAATACAATGTGATCATTGGTGAACAAAAAAATATATCCCTAAATTTCTCCACAAATGTTCAGCAATAATTCATTTTTGCAACCTCACAATGGCACTATTGTCATTGTATGATTGAAGAATATCTCCAAAACATGTCCAATGAAACAGAAATCTCAATCATGGATGGGAGTATTCATATTAATTGGTTATGTACATGGATACATTGGAAGTCTACTTACACTTGAAAGTATCCCTTCTCTTCAAGTAGCTTAGGATAGGTAGATTTTGTTTTCTCCTGTATATAATTTTTTCTTTCAGTAAAGTGTGTCTAATAAGAATTTTTTGGATCGAAATAATGGTTTGGGGATGACTCCATGGCCTAATGGATAAGGCAGTTGGTCTGAGTCTAGGTATTCAACAACTTACAGGGGGTCATTATCCCATAGTTGGAGCCATTTGTTGATGTGTTTTCCTGACACCCATCAACTAGGTGATTTTGGGTACATATTTGAACCTATGGCTCTTTCAAATGGAGACCCAAAAAAATTTCAAATTTGGAAAATTTCAAATACCCTTCATCTGTTGATCATGAAGACCCAACAAATTTTAAAACAACTTTAGTATTGTAGTTCTTCATCATGAAAGGATTACGAGGATGGTTTTTATTTTGAAAAAAAAAACAGAATAAAAGAAAATTATGCTAAAAATAAGAAAAAAGATTGTCCAATTTTTCATTGAATATCTATGTGTAAACTTCATCCAACATTTTACTGAATCTAAAATAGAGGTCATATGCTCAAGATATGTCAATTTTCTCCCTACTACTTCCTACACCATACTTAGCTACATTCCTTACTCTCAACACTCCATAATTAGCCATTTTCCTTCCTCTTTACTCTCATTTCTCTTTCTCTTTATTCTCCATAATTAGTCATTTTCCTCATTTTCCTTCCTCTCTACTCTCCATACTTAGTCATTTTCCTCATTTTCCTTCCACTCTACTCTCCATACTTGGTCATTTTTATTCCTTTCTTTACTCCACTCCTTACTCCATATTGAGTTATTTTCCTTACTTACCCTCCATACTTAGTAATTTTTCCTACTACCCATACTCCATAGTTAGTCATTTTTAGCAAGTTGTACACTTAGTTTTTATTGATTATTACACTCAATTTATTTTTTACTTTTGAATGCAAATGAAGGATCCCATATTAATCCCATATTATGATTCTTCTACATCACCTAACCCTGCAACCCGCATTCCCACAACATTCCTAACACTTGAACATTTTTACTAAGATTTATTGAGTTCTACACTTACCCCACAACCTACATTCCCACAACCTCCTAACACTTGTAATTTTTACCAAATTACCTCCCGATTACCCTCTTTCTATATCACCTAACCCTGCAACCCACATTCCTACAACCTCCTAACACTTATTAATTCTTACCAAGTTACCTCCCCAATACCGTCTTTCTACATAATAATATTTTCCAATTTTATTATTTCATGAAATTATTATTTATATTCGTAATTTTTATCCCCCTTCCCTCTCCTTTGGTATATTGGGACATATGGAAGTGAAGTGGAACTATCACATTCGGATGCGTGGAAGTGAAGTGGACCTATCACATTCAGACTCATAGCAGTGAAGTGAACCTATCCCTAGGTGACACTTGTATGGTATCGATTGGACAAAGATGACTCAACAGTGATTTTGCATGATGACTAAGAAATGAGGTGGAAACCAAAAGCTATAATATGCACAAGCTATGCAAAGTTCCACAGTTCTCTCCATTTCACCCAAAAATAATATGGGGATTCATTTTGATTATAAAAAAGATATGAGAATTATTTCCCAATGCATGTGGGATAAATGGGGTGAATCAAAAAATCAAGGGCTCAGAATTCATGTGGATAGATCAATAAGTGTTGAGTGAGTATCTTCTGAAGGTCGTAACTTTTGAACCCAATGTCAAAATTGAGAAAATGATAGCTCATTGGAAATATAGAGACATGACTAACACTTTGGAATTGGTTTCCATCACTGGAATAATAAGTATTATTCCCTAACAAGTAAATTACAGTTGGGACTATTTTCTAGCTTGACAACTAAATATTTTTGGAAAATTATGTATTAAAAGAAATTTATGAACTTCTAAAGTGGGTCTCAGATGATGGCATGGATATCTAAATTCAAATTTACAAAGAGGAAAATAAAACCATAACTTAAAATTAGTTTCAAGAAGATGAAGAGAATATTATAAAATAAGATGTGAAATATATTCAAAGGGTTGGCAATTAGGAGTTTTTTCAGCGGTGAAGAGTTTGCAAGCAAGTTTTTCCTTTATGATATTTTGTGAATTAGCCTTCTTAACTATCTTCCTCATTTTTTTTTTATTCTCTATTCTTTCCTTCAGTTTTTCCATGTATGTTTGGAAACAAGAATATACGGATCTAATAAGTTCTTTATCTTATTATTCTAGTAATTTTTAATGATATTCCATGTCCAGAGGAGAAAAATCCATGCTTGTAAAAAAAAAATCTAGTTAAATTTAGTTTATCTTATTGTCATTGAGATTTTGTTGAGTTTGTTTCATCCCTCTTGTTTCAGACAATGTTACATTTGTTACATTTAGGATATTAATATTTATTTCTCCCACAAAGAACTATTTGAGGCATTACATCAATGATTTATCATATTATGAGTCTAAAGCATGAGATTTGAAATGTGTGTCTATCAGAATATTTTTTGAGTTGCAATGAAGTGATCATGTTAATTTCTTTGATGACATGTAATTTTTAATTTTCTTTCATCTTGAAAATTCATATTTGATTTTGGATTCACATTATTTTGAAAGGAAGGAAGTATATATGTTAAAATAAGACTCCAAATTACCATGTAGATACAAATATCTACAAACATATTTATTATTCTTCTTGAATGATATGATGTGTTTAGCAAGTACATCTATATATATGAGTTTTTACATCTATATATTAGTTTGTAAATATGTATATTAGGGTTTCATTTGAATATTTTTTTGTATTATCTATTGCATGCATCTAAGTTTAGAAGAACAATATTCCATATATAAAGAAAGAAGAGTGCCACCTCTATAAAAAAAAACTGAGTGTTTCTTTTATTTTTCCCCACAACATTTTCTCCCAGTGTTGGTCAACATTATCTCATCTTGTCTTGTGAATTTCATATATTCTAAAAGGATGTTCCCCTTTGAATTGGATTGTTCATTGGCTATTTTTTGGATTTTTTTTCATATTAGAAGCAGATAATTAATTGCATGTCCAAGCTTGTGAATATCATGGAAAATAGAAAATTTCTAGAAAATAAACATTATTGAAAAGATTGGGAATTTTTGAAAATTTGGAATTTCCATATGAGGGACATCAATGATGACGTGGAAAGTCCAAGTGGTAGTAGAGTAAACACATGGAGGTGGATATGTGTCATCATAAGATTCATTTAGGAATGGAACGACCTTGTTATCAATCAAACATATTTTAGTCCAAAATGAATGTGGATTGTTGATTGTGATCAATCTCCACTATTGGATGTTTTGGAGTCAAGTAGCATCATTAACCTGTGATCAAATCTAAGTTCTAAATGGATCTGTTTTTTTGGATCAAATTTATATCCATCATTGTATTTTTCAAAGTCAAGTAGCATCATGTTGTGGCCACAATAATTCCCCTTTTATTTTTCTTTGTCAATCTAAAGAAAAGGGACCCCTACCAAAACTTTTAGCCTATTTAATTCCCAATATACCACTATTAAAAACCTATACTCTTTATCTACCTAGAGGGTTAAGGGTTTGGATATTTATTTATTATTTATCTTTGAGGAGATTTATAGTCTTTGTGTTCTTCATTAGGCCTTCATGTTTGTTGTTCCACTTTGACCCTTTGGGGTAGGATTGGAAAGTGGTATTTTTGTTGGGGATTGGGTGTAACTTGATACAAAACAAATTAAAAAAACTACAAATAATTGAAGATTAATAAGTTTCAAATATAACATGTGGTGTCTAAAGACATTGTTACAGCACTTAAGCACAGCTCATTGTGACTAGAATATCACAATGCATATTGAACATGCACACCATGTTCAACATTGGAATATAACATATATATTAATGACCCATCATGTATTTTATTTATAGCTTCAATATCTAACGAAATTCCTTGGAATTGAAAATCTTTTGTCCACATATAACCATTGTTGGTTAGAGTTGACTATGTCAAATTCGCGTTGTCTAGTCAGGTCAAAAAGGATGCTCGACCCAACTTTCCATGCATCCAACTCATAATATATCGATTGATTGGTTGATCGAAAGATCGACTTTCTTCAACAGATGGTCATTTGTCTGAATAAGAGGCTTGTCGATTAATCAACCGACTAATGTAGATATCCAGTCAATCGTCTGACCAACTATTTCCATATGTAGTTCAACCACCCGACCGACCGGTTCCAACAAAAGTGTGATGAACCATCGGAACTTGAGGTTCCAACACCCCCCATCAACACATGGATCTGGATATTCAGGAGGTGAAATTAATTCAGTAGGAACCCTCCCATAATTGCATATTCTTGAATCCCAAACATCATATATAACTTGATGAACTTATATTTAGATAATGTCTTAGTAAAATAGCATATACCTGGTCATATGTTCTACAACATACAAGAGAGACAATGTTATCATGAACCAATTGTCTCAAATAGTGAGCATGGAGCTCAACGTGATTCATCTTACTATGGGAAATAGGGCTTTCATCAACTTGAATGGAACTCTAATTGTCACATTATATTGTATTTGAGGTCTATACAGGAAATCCAAGTTCACTAAAAATTTGGTGAATCCATACGACCTTTGTACCTACATTAATAGCACCACCATATTCTACTTTTGTAGTTTAAAAAGAGACTATTTTACGACCAAACCAACAATCCAGTGGAGATACAAAGCCAGAAGTGGAATTCCAATCATCACTATCACCTGCCTAGTTGGGGTTAGTGAATTTGACTAGTGAATCGAAACTTTGACAATACTTGATACCAAGATGAGTGGTACCCTTGAGATAGTGAAAAATCCTTTTGACTAATTTATAGTGGATTCCTCTAGGATCGTGCATAAAAAGATAAGCCACACTAACATGAAAGGAAATTTCAGGTTGAATGTGAGTAATATAAATGAGATTGTCGACCCTTTTTCGATAGAGTGTAACATCGAATTTAGGATTTTGACAAGTTTTCATCAACTTAACTCTAGATTGAAAAGGAGTAGAATGGGGCTTACCATTGGCCATATTAAAATGTTTCAAATTATCCATTACATAATTATATTGAGAAATGAAAAAAACATCAAATAGTGGTAATACTTGAAGACCCAAAAAATAATGCAGAATACTAATATCGGTCATGTCAAAGGAGTCATCAAGTTGTTTCATAAACCTAAGAATGAGATCAATGTTATAACCAATTATGATAATATCATCAACATATAAAGTAACCTATGATGAGATTCATAATGTTTGAAAACAAGTCGAAGAAAGAAACTTTCAATCTTAGCATGCCAAGATCTGGGAGATTTCTTCAAACCATAAAGAGACTTCTAAAGTCAACAAACTAGGTTAGAATCTGTCACAAAAATAGGATTTTGTTCCATGATAAATTCTTCAGACATTTCACCATGAATAAAGGCACTCTTCACATCCATATAATGGATATACCATCCAAATCGAGCAGCAAGAGAAAGAATCAATCAAACAGAGTTCATATTTGCAATAGGGGAAAAGGTCTTAGTGCAGTTGATGCCTTCTCATTGAGGAAATCCCTTCACAACCAAGTGAAATTTATTTCATTCAACAACACCTTTAGAGATAAATTTGGTCTTCTAGACCCATCAACACTTCATAATGTTCTTCTCTTGATGTCAAGGAATTATATCACAAGTGTGATTCTTCAACAGAGAATCCATTTATATATGCATATTATGCTCCCATTCAGGTTGTCCTTGTGCATATGAGTAGGTAACAAGATCAAATGTTTCAATCACATGAATCATCAAAGAAGTGTAGGCATGATTCTTTTGACTGTGGGTTTTCGGCCAGAAGAAATATCACCGACATCAGGACCAGCGGCTTCAATTGTCTTGGAAACCCATCTTGGTAGAAAAGAAAAGGGTGAACCATTGTTCACTAAAATAGGCCTATCAAAAGTTAGAATAGTTTCAGTTGATAGGGATGGAGGACCATTTGAAACAAAAATTGACTTACCATTTGACTCGAAGGTCAAAGGTCTAGTCGAAACAAGAAGGAATTTTGACTATCTAGTCAAAGGACTGGAAAATGGAATAGGAGAACCAGAATCAAAAACAACATGAAAGAAATCATCTTGAAACAATCTAGAGGAAGCATTCAAAAAATTGATTCCAAAAGACTTCTCATCAAACCATACATTTTGTCTAATAATGATTTGTCACTTGATAGGGCCAAACAGTCAATACACTTTAGACTCTTCGAAGTATTTGTTGGGGTCCTATAATCATAGGTAACTTGATTCTTCAGTTGTTTATTTGGTGTTGTTCCCATGATGAATACATTTGTCTTGCTGGGCTCGGTTAATTACATTTCCCCCTCCTTCCATTTCGCTCGATCCTTCATCACCCCGTTGCATCCTTCATCTACCTCTACGCCACTCACTCTCTTGTCCATGTACCCCATTGGATACATATTACCCACCACTCATCCCTTCATAAACAAACTTAGGATAAAAAAAATTAGGTTAATAATAAATGGTTAGTGGCAGTTTTTAAGATTAATTAGCGTAATAATGTTAATATCAATTAAATTAGTGTAGTTCGATTAAAAAACTGAGTTAGTCTTCTGAATAATAAATTCATAATTCATAATAAAGTTATTTTGCTTAAGTTAGTAGTTAGATTAGGGCACTAATGATTAATTTTAAATGAACAATTAAAAAATAAAACAATATTAAACAAAACATTAAAAACATACAAAAAATAAAAACAAAAACCAAAATTAAACACATACTAAACATTATAAAGCGAAAAATAAAACCTTAATACGTATATTAAAAAAAAAAAAAAAAATTAAAACAAACAATAAATAAATACATTATATCCTAAAGTTTCAAACACTCATTCACTCCCCGCTTTCGGGACCCCCCCCTCCGTCACTTCACCATAAGAGTGGAGTAGAGGTGTTATTTCCAGGGGACAGAAATCACCATAAGGGGGGTCTGAGTAAGTGGTATTTCCAGGGACAAATGTCACCGCATGGTGAACTCGGACACCCCCTCCCATTACCACTTACCACTCCAAGGGGATCTGATATACCACTTTACTCCTCCAAAACCGTCCTCCCAAAAAATTAAAATTGTTTTGTTTTTTCCAGTTTGACCAGTCTGTTTCCGAGAGTGATTCTGACCAAATGGGGATGAATTTTTAAAATCCGAGAGAATTTGTTTTTCATAACTGGATGAAGAACAATAACCTCTCCCATATTTTACATAGGCTCCATCATTTGGTAGAATCTAAGCCATCTTTGAGCCCCATTTTTCAGTTTTTCGTTTTTTCCTATTTTGGTCACGATCGTGCAGTGGCTATTTTGGTGAGCTGGAGATGAATTGAGAAAAAAAGAAAGAGGTTTTTGTTCAATACAAACTCATATAAAGTAACCTCTTTCATTTTTCACACAGCTATTATTTTTTGGGAGATACGAATATCTGAGTTGACCCCTTTTTTCAGCAATTTGGCCTAACTTTCATGGCTGACAGTTCAAGATTTTCAGGGATTTGTTTCTATTTTTGGCAGAGGTGGTTGAATTTGACCTCCTGCGCCTATGAAGAGTCTATTATATATATTTTAATAAGTCAAATGTACAATGGTTGATTAGTTTGGACTTGTTAGAATGATGAAACCAATTTTGTAAAGCAACTCATAGAGCCACAATCCATCAAATGCAGTAATACAACTATAACAGTTGCAGGATTCTTGTGTCACTCATGTTGGTGAAGTGTTTCTCACTGTAATTGTGTTTTCTCTTTCTTCAAATGTGTTTCTTTTCTCTATTGTTTTAAAGAGAATCAAGTTAAATATTTTTTTGTTAATACCTTGTTCTAGTTTAAAACAATATCAATGTTTTCCACTGAAGGTTAAACTCAGAATTCTCAGTTGCTCTGTGTTTAATTGGATTTTTTAATATGTTCCATATTTCCATACATTAAATCTTGAGGATCCAACAAATTTCCTACCTTTCCCTATAAGTTTTCTTTTAGAACCTGTTTTGATTGGACCAGGCCCCTTTGATCCATTGCCCAATGGCCTTCCCTTCCTGTTCCAACCAACCAAATATATAAAAAATAAATAAAATAAAATAAAATAAAACCTTTGTACTTAATAACTAGCCTAAAATTCCTAGCAAACAAAGCTATATCAGACAGAGAGAGCCCTCTTTGAGTCTTGGAGGGCTAGATCCAGGACTCAAATCATTTTGATGTTACCTCAATGATTGTCTCCACACCCTTGGGCAAATTACAAAGTGCTAACATAATGGAAACCATACTGGGGAATCTTCCTCAGAAAGCATATCAAGTTCTAGATTTGATGACTGATGGTGGACAGTGATTAGACACAATAAGGATGAATCATCCACCTGGCAACTCCAATCAGCTCCATATTGATTCCAATTCAAAGACTCCACTGGAGGTATTTAAGCTGGAAATTTATCTAATATGTGATAGGTTTTATTTTTAATTATTTATTCCCTTCTCATGATCCTGATCCAGATCATACTGCCAAAATTTATGAAGATAATGTTCAACCTAATGAACCTCAAGAGGTTAATCCTAGTGTTACAATCCATGTACATACTCCTACACCTGTAAAAATATGAGATATATACAAGCCTCTTGTCTTACCTCCCATACTTCATGATTTCCCTGCCAACTACTTCCAATATCTTCCCAGATTTGACAGAGAATATGGCTACATCACTGTTGAATAACACATTCAAGGTTTTGAAAATTATCTTGACCTTTTTTAGGTGGAAAAAAGTGATGTTAGTATTAGGATTTTTTCTTTATCTTTGCAAAGTAGAGCTAAGAAATGGTATAAAGATCTACCAGCTGTAAGCATCAGTGATTTAAATCAATTTGTGAAATTTTTCTTGGATCAATGGGTGATCAAGAGGAATCCCTTCCTCATTTTGGAAGAGTATAATCACTTGAAAAGACAGCCAAGAGAAACAGTGCAACAATTTTCAATCAAGTTTACAATTCCATGCCTGCTGATATAAGACCACCTCCCAGTTTATCTCTCTTACGCTACCCAGATGTCTTTGATCTAAAGATGGAATTTCAATTAAGATAAAGGGACACTACAACACTCAAGGATATGCAGGACGGTGCAATTAGTGTGGATGCCAATTTTCTAATCAAAAGGTCAAGGTTGAAGGTAGAAGAAAGGGAGAAAATATCAAAGGAGCAACTGAAATATTCAGAAGCTAAACTTGACATTCTGGCCAAAACCATGGAAGAAATGTTACACAGGATTAACATAAGATAACAACTTGTTGTTCAAAGGCATCGTGTCCCATTGATTACAGAGAAAGAAAGGGTCACTTTTCCTAAACACTTTGTAGCTCAGCCTTGGTATCTTGGATTAGAAAACAATTATTTCATGTATTCAATTCACAACACAGTCAAAGATGAAACTCCATCTCAACTTGCAGAGGAACAACTAGTTGATATGATGTGCATGTTTGATGACATTTCTTACCTAGATAATCTACCCAAGTATGATCAGTATGATGATGATTATGTGTTTGAAATAGATGTTGATTGTTCAAAGAAACCAGTGGCATGCCTATGGGAGAAGGAGGATCAGTTGCAACTCAGATATGGCAATCAGCCTGTGCATAGCAATTATGACAGCAATGAGCAAAATGCAGAAAATCCCAAAGTAAGTGGAAATTTTTTCCTTTATGTTTCTCTTCATTTCAAATTCTCAAAGAAAATCATAAGCAAATCGTCAATAGTAAAGATGAAGAACGTTTAGATGAATCAGTTGAAGATGCCATTGATGATATGGAAGTTGTTATTGATCCAAGTTTACATCCCCGGAGTTACATTGATTTTCAAACAGAAGATGAATTAATGCATTATAACTCTATACCATTAACTTTCAATTCATTTCAAATTTTGATGAAAAATTTTAATCATGTCATGGATGATAAGCACACAGAAAATTAGACATTTGTATTGGAACCAATGAAGCAGTCATCCCAATTTCTACAGGATCCAATATCTGATGTGTTGGATGACTTGTCTTGTCAAATTCATGGTTCATTGGCCACTTACGAGCTTAAAAGAAACTATGATCAAGACATGATTAGGCAATCAGTTGCATGGTCTGTTTCAACGGGAGTTTCATTTCAATGTTCAGCAGAAAATTTGTAGCCATATCAAAAATTATATAATGATGTAAAAAACACATGTGTCATACCCAATTATGACCATAAATTTGTTGAAAGTCAATAAATAGGTCATGTCTTTCCTGATCCCATAGCAGACTACATGGAAGATTTTTTCAGCATAAAAGATCAATCATGTTTTCAACAGTGGCCATTACACTTTACAGTTTTGAATCTATGTACAAAGGGTCAAGTTGTCCTTTTGATTGTGCTAACAAGCAGTCAAGCAGTCCATTTGTTTCAGCAGCTACTTGACTGGCTTCATTGGCATTTTTGTATTAGTTGATTCAGCATGATTTTCAGCAGTATAGGCTAGATAGCAGTTTGAATAAGCTTAGCCATTTGAGCATATTTTTTAGCAGTGTGCAAATAATCTCAGCTCTATGAGCATCCCTTTCAACAATTTTCCAATTTCCAATTTTAGTCTTCAGTCTGATTTAGTTTCATTTGAAATATCAAAACAGGTACAGGTTGCAGAATAAGATTTTGGGATCATCCCAATGGATAAAGCACTGGTTTGCATGTTCAGAGTTTAGTGGTTCTTGTCACCTCCTAAAAGATTTGTCAACCCCAAGTGGAGCCTATGTTGGGGTCCTATAATCATAGGTAACTTGATTCTTTGGTTGTTTATTTGGTGTCTCTCACATGATGAAGACATTTGGCTCATTGGGCTCGGTTGATTCCATTTCCCCCTCCATCCATTTCTCTAGATCCTTCATCACCCTGTTGCATCCTTCGTCTACCTCTGTGCCACTCACTCCCTTGTCCATGTATCCCATTGGCTACATATCGCCCACCACTCATCCCTGCATAAACAAACTTAGGATAAAAAAAATTAGGTTAATAATAAATCGTTAGTGGTAGTTTTTAACATTAATTAGTGTAATAATGTTAATATCAATTAAATTAGTGTAGTTAGATTAATAAACTAGGTTAGTCTTGTTAATAATAAATTAATTAATAATTTGTAATTAAGTTTGTTTGTTTAAGTTAATAGTTAGATTAGGGAACTAATGATTAATTTTAAATTAACAATTAAAAAATAAAACAATATTAAAAAAAAACATTAAAAACATACAAAAAAATAAAAACAAAAACCAAAAACCAAAATTAAACACATACTAAACATTATAAAACATATATAAAACAAACATATATAAAACAAAAATAAAACATAATACATGTATTAAAAAAACAAAAATTAAAAACAAACAATAAAAAAAAATACATTATATCCTAAAGTTTCAAACACTCATGCACT